>JAZBGW010001872.1:443-13523 GCA_037464815.1 Mylabris variabilis | reverse complement strand
CTTTGCTTGCTTTGCTTGCTTTGCTTGCTTTGCTTGCTTTGCTCGTTTTTGTAAATTGTGACATTGTCAGAAACAAGCGTTTCTTGGCCAACTTCCAAATGAGCTATGAGGTTCTAATTTTGGTAAAATGATCTCTCCTATAAATTCTGAAAATATTTTTCAAATCACTAGCTAACTAATAGGAGTTTTATAAGAATTGATCACTTTAAAAAAAGCTCACTTTAATAATATCTCGGTTACAACCCCTGATAATTTAGAGGGATGTCACTCGGCGAAAATGTCTCATTTGTAATAGGGTTGTATTGTTTAAAACAAGCTTAATCTACAGTTTCCAACGTATTCTCTCATTAATTATGAAAAGTAAAAGTCCTAAGCCTGGAGGAGTTTGTCGATGAAAACACCTCTGTTGCTATTGGACTAAAAGCTTCAATTTGACCGTGTAAAAGTAAACTGGATTTACTTTTCCACGCAACACTCAAACATGATAGAGAAAGTTTGTTTCTTAAATGAATCACAGCAGGTACGGTGCGAATTAACAGACGTGTCTTTATTTAATTATTTGTTCCTTTGAGACAAACTCTAAGAATACGGTTGTTTATATTTAACAGAAAAGGCGTGTCAACTTTGCATTGAAAGTCTGCGTTCAATCTTTTTTTAATGATTGCAGCATCAAAAATTAACGACGACTTTGAAGATCATTTTGTTTACGATGAGTTATTTTGGAAGTAAAAGATTCATTTGCATTTTAATAAACACTGTAATTACTTAATTTGCATTCAGTTCATCTATGCAATAGCCGGCAAATGTCAAGACTAAGTTCTATGTGATAAAATATCGAGAAAAATAGTTATTACAGTGCTTGAGGCAGCCACCGGTACGTTAAAAACTCTTCGTTGAACTTTTAAGCTTCAGTTTTCTAACCGTATGAGGCGATTTTTGACGCTATTTCATGAGAATAAGGGAACCAATGAAAAACTATCATTATTAACCACGTGACCCAACATCCCCACGCGCACTTGAATCAATATGGCGGGTACGCGAATTGTTGTCATACAACATTACTATTATTATTATTATTGTTTAAAAGTTCTAGAGGACGTTGTACTTTGAAAATAAACTTTGAATATTCGTTTCCTGGTGTTTGACTCTCTACACAGAATTGCTGCCTCAGACCACCGGATGGGGGGTTGTGTATCCCATGTATGTTGGGCGATAACTGACTTAGAGACCTCTCCTTGTCTTATCTATTTCTTGTGCTCCTCCAGTCTCTTCGCCAACGGTTAGTGATGAGCACATTTGGTCTTGATCTTGCAGTGTTGGTCTTGCATTTTTTGCAAGACCAAGACCAAGACCAATACTCTAACTGCACTTACAATATCAAGACCAAGACTCGACTTGCCAGTCTCTTCGGCAACGGCTAGTGATGAGCACATTTGGTCTTGGTCTTGCAGTCTTGGTCTTGCATTTATTGCAAGAACAAGACCAAGACTCGACTTGCAAGAACAAGACCGAGACCAAGACTTGACATGCAATAACAAGATTAAATTGCAAGGAAAAAAAATATATTTTATACTATTCCATTAAAAAATATTCATTTAATGGAAAAACCAAAACCAAGACTAAGACCAAGACCACGACTATAAACGCAAGACCAAGACCAATACCGGTGGTTCGACAGCAAGACCAAGACCAAGACCAAGGCTAAAATAGTCTTGTTCTTGGTCTTGGTTGGCTCATCACTACCAACGGTCTTTTAGTTTCACCTATCTAAGAAGGTACTCAGTATATGCAATCTTTTGTGACTCTACTGTCTTCTGGTTTTGTCTTCGTTAGTAAGTTCCTTAAAGTCCTATCTGTGTTAAAAGCTGTCTATATGTTGTACTTCCTAGCTATCCGCCTAATTTTCTCAGATGCTCCTTTGACGCATGATATCGTTCACATTTTCCGCATTGTCCGTTCGCTGTTTCTTTGCAATCTATTTGAAAAGAGCTTCAAAATAAGGTTGTCTATATAGCCGTTGCTTCTCAAGTCTACCCCGATGTTGTTCAACTCCTCATAGAGCGCCTCCTTTGAGCTGCATATTTTGATTGCTCTTTCTACCCATAACCGAATCACTCCGTTCTTTGTTGAACCAGAGTGGTTGGAGTAGTAATTTAATTATTGCCTTCTATGGGTTGGTTTTCGATACACTGTAGTTGTGATATTAGAATTACTTCTACAGGCTAGGACGTCGAGGAATGGGAGCTTTCCGCCCTCTTCCGTTTCCATTGTGAACTTTATGATTGGTCGAAGTTCGTTCAGTAACACTAGGAAATCCTCTAATTGTGATTTATTGTGGTTCCAATAATCAAACCTCTACAGGACGACAGCCACAGCCTCTTCATTAATGCTAACATTGACGGGGCCGTCAAGATAATAAAAGACAAACTATGTAACCACAACTCTGTAACGGAAAGGACAACATTAGATACCCGTCAATAGTATAATGGAACTGCATGTAAGGAGTTCCTACTTTCAGATGGACAAAGGATTCTATAAACAGAAGGACAAGTTACCGATGGACTGTCACCGGCTATAGCCAATATCTACATCAACGAGTTTAAAAAGGAAACTGGTTCAACGAAGTACGGAGTCATCTGGTCATTAGTAGAAAGAACAATAAAAATATGCAGCTCAAAGGAGGCGCTCTAGGAGGAGTTGAACAACAAGGCAGAATTGAAAAGCAACGGGTACAAAGACCATACGCCAAAGGAGCATCTGAGAAAATTAGACGGATAGCTAGAAAGTACAACCTATAGACAGCTTTCAAGACGGATAGGACTTTAAGGCACTTACTAACGAAGACAAAACCAGAAGGCAGCAGAGTCACAAAATTCAGTATATACCGAGTACCATGCCAGTGCGGCGCTTCGTACATAGGTGAAACTAAAAGACCGTTGAAGAAGAGACTGGAGGAGCACAACAATGAACATCGCTATCTGAATTCAAGCAATAGTACCAATTTCCATAGGTTCCTTATATTTAGTGGGGCCGCGTACACCGCAAACGTCTTTTCGTTAAAATTTTCACCGTACATTTTAAGCTTTCAAGATAACGTATTGCTGCGTAACGATGGCTACTGTAAGCTCACTAGAGTGTTTAGGGGTAAGCATTACCGTTATTTATGAATTTATGGTTTCCACACCAAAACACACCGACAGAATAACAAAAACAAAAATTTGAATACCCCTCCACTTATTACGCAAAAATATGCAAGCACCTGCTGTGTCTTGAATGAAATTCCAAAGAAATTCTTTCGAATTTCTCACCATTTCTTTGTATACCTCTTCACAAAATGTTTCTTGTAAGATTTGTATTGTTGTAAACTTCTTCGCCCACGTACAAATTAAAATTGTTTCACTTTAATCTCTTGATTTATGTCGTCTGCTCGTATATCAAGTGCTATGTTAGTTTCCTTTTTGTTAAGGGTGTAATATTGTTTTACAACAAGTCAACAGTCATCAAAATTGTAGATTATCGTATTTACTTTAGAATATTAAAACAATTAAAGCCTCTAATTTGGAGGATATTCAAATCAAATGTTTCATGTAAATATTTTTACAGTTGTTATATTCAAGAATCGCTATATGTTTATGGAACAGTTCGCAACAATTGAAGAAACAATTGGATGCTTCAACGACTTTTAATCATTATCATCAGGGTTTATGTCGACGACAATCCAGTCGTTATCGTCCTGAAAAAAAGGTAAGCGGATATTTTCTTGCTTTTTTTTTTATTTTCAACTTTATGTCATAGATTGTTGATATTGTTGAACCGATTATTGTTCTTTTTTTGACTACCCTTTGCCAAGTTGAAAGACGATAATAACAGGCAGTTACGTATCGTATAACATTGAAAAAAAAAGGGAAGTGACACGAATCTCGATCAATGCTTTTACTGGTGATTATTTTACAATTTCGTCCTTTTGTTGTGGTCTGTAAGCTTCCATCAAAATTCGATAATCGAAAATTGTGGCTATAATCAACGGTATGATTAAATTCTGAAGAGTCACCCTCTTGTAGATATTCACAAACAAAACAAGATACTTGACAGTATAATTTGAGCGTTACTGCAATAGACGTTTGGAATAATCGGAAGTTAACGACAAATTATAAGATTTTTTCAACATTTCTCTCGATGAAAGCACGTCAGTAATTACAATAAAAAAAAAATGCAAACGAAAACTAATAATTCTTCTGAAATAAAAAAGAAAGTGGAGACAATAAATTTTCATTGTTGTCAAAATTAAGTGCGTAATCGTGAAAAATTTCCAACTTTTTGTCCAATTACGATCAAATAAATGACAATTTAAACCCGAAACCTGTTTCAAAACAGACATACAGAGATGAAAATTCAAATGTACCCGATTCGTGTGAACTCCTATTAGTTGGCGAGCGATTCGAATTATACTTTAAGGATTTGTAGAGTGGTCCACAGCGAACATGCAAACAAAAGTAGGCCCATGTAGCTCATTGGCAAATGGGTGTAATCTAGACTAACTTTTGAATTTGCAGCGCTTTCCACGAGCCTTTTTTGCACGTTAAAAGTGTTAAACTAATGCAATACTTAAGTAACATTTGTTTTTTTCGAAGAAAACTAAAAAAGGTCTAACCCGAGATTGACCGTGAAACATTGAAACTCAAAAATCCCTCGCCTCCCTGTGTCGGTCATCGTTATTTCCCATTAGTTTTAGTATTAACTTTCAAACCAGTGTTTCTCAACAATACAATAAATGGTGTTTTTTTTGTGAAAATTATTGGTCCTTGAAAAACTTCGAAGCACTTTACGGATCTCCACTTCGTAATAAAGTTCGAGAAGCAGTGGTGTAAACTACTAAAACTATTCATTGTTTATTTATTTCAAAATAAAAGCTTGCAATACGTACGTGATTTTAACTGTAAACTTTCACCCACACACGCTTTTGTCTTCGTTCTATATTAAATGAGATAAAGGAAATTAAAAAAAAATAACAGTAATAGGTACTGAATTTATATCTCGATAAAATAACGAAAAATTCATCTGTAATGCCCTGCTAATTAAGCACAACTTAGAGAAGTTCTGGAATGTTCAAGCATGTTTAAATGACGTATCGATAGTACATGATTACTTGTCTTTTTCTTATTAAATTAAATATTATTATTATTAGTATTATTAATAGTATCCTTATTACATTATTTGTTATTATTCTTTTTTCCCAATCTGTGACGTTACCTGGATATTACAATTTTTCAGATTTCTTACATTTAAAGTCACATACATCTTATTTGTTTATAGTATCGAGTGTCAAGGGTTTTTTTCTCAAGTAAACAAATGCGATAACACAAGAATACTGACCCCATAAGATAAAAATAGAACAGCAACGAGATGACGAGGCGAAGGACTAACATTTTAATTTTTACGACCGATCTACGAGAACAATGACTTTCAATTTTTTTCACCAATAAAAAAAAAACAATTTTACGAAGATTCTCGAGTCATTCTGAGTGAATTTGCGTAAAAAACTGATTGATGAAAATTTTGACATTTCAGAAAAAAGTTCTTTTTTTCGCTGACTTCCCGATGAGCAACGCAGTCCTGCTTTTGCTTAAGTGTTCCCTATAAATCCTTGAAATATTATCCGAATCGCCCGCCAACTAATAGGAGTTTCACACGAATTGTGTACATTTAAATTTGCATCACTGTATAACTAGAGATAATGCCAACAAAATTATATTAATTTAATTGTTGACGAATTAAATAATATCTTGTAATATATTAGAGCAAATTTGTGATTCGCATTACAAAATTCTGCCGGAAATGAACAAATTAAGTTACTTTCATTAGTGTTAATATGAAAACTTATCAATCCACTTTCAGTTTCGACACTAAAGTTTGAGCGTAATAGTGGAAGTTTTTCAGAAAGTTCGCTTTTTACTTGGCTTTTTCGGTAATAAAAGCGTAACTAATATCGATTTATTAGCGCTGCAATTCAACTTCCTTGACATTGACTTTAATTAATGTGCTTTAATATTTTCTGGTTAGCACTATAATCGGTTATTTACAAAAAAACACTCCCAGGTGTCCCTCTCTGATTTCAATAAGGCTGTGAAAGCTCGCCTCTTAGATTTTAATGAAGCGAATCTCAGTCTCATCGAAATCGGAGAGGGACACCGGGGAATATTGCCTTATTACTAAAGCTTATTATTTTTCTAAAACGAAATACTCATTCTTGGATTTAAATTGGATTTTTATTCTAACAAGAGTAACAAGCTGTATATTTTCTAAAACAGATTCGCGATAAGCTTTGTTAAACATCAAAGCTACTCTGTTCTTATTATTATTATGATTACTACTTTCTCCTTCCGATTTCTTTCGTAATAAGTGTACCGGAAACTGGAATTTATGGAGAGTTACAATTTCTTTAACAGCCTCATTTTCCAACACTAGATACTAAATCAATCAATAAAATTGAAATTAAGCGTTGATTAATGATTTTATTTATTACATGGCAAAAAAACTTGTTATCTTAACGAGCTAAAGTTGATTAAAGTCGAATTTTTTATATTATATTACACCAGTCTTTTTTTAGACATCTGTGTCTTTGCCACATAAAGTCTACAACTAATCCTAAGACTACAGATTCGAGTTGATCATGTCAGACCGACGACAGTTTAAGATACTTGCCAAGAAATAAATCCACTTGTAGACAACATTGTCAGATGTCGTCCTATATTTATTGTATGTTACTTCATTTATCTTAATTGACATTTAGATCTGCTGTGTTAAAACCTTAAGTTCTCAACTAACAAACTTTAAACTTGTTAATCGTATTTGATCGGTAGATTGAATATGCCATTGCCTAATAAAAAACAATTGTCTAATCGAAATTGTGTGAATTTACGTTAATTCCGGTCGACCAATATACAGGGTGTAATCAAGCTCATGGAAAATCTTCAAGCCGCGTGTAGGGCCCGAAAAACTGAGCCTATTTGTATAATGCATTAGGAGATCGGTATGGACCCGTTTTCGAGGGAGAACAGTCTTTGAACCTTTCGCCAACATTCTTAGAACCCCTGAAATCTTAAAGATGATAAATTGGGTTTAGTCGACATTTATAATTAATCATCTTCGGTTAATATCAATCAACGTTTGGTGTTGAATTACGAATGCAATTGTAGACTTATTTTTTTTTGTCGATTAACTTTCAAATTCTTGTCTATTTTTTGTTATACCATACGAAACAATTGGTGTGTCAGTGCCAGTCAAAAATATCAAACAGCTGCAGACCCGCGTTCGTGAAGCTACAGACGCCATTCCGGAATTAGCAAGACGTGCAGAGTTCTCTGCTACGTAAAGTGCAGCTTTGTGTAGAACAAGAAAGCGGATATTTTGAACAATTTTTGTAGCTTAAGTAGTCAAATATTTTCAGTTAATATCTTCTAAATTTCACTATTTTTTTGTAGCGTTTTTTGTGTTACTTTATTTTTACAGTGCTTAATCAATTGTGTCGTGTGTATGTTCAATAAAAAGGCCAGTATGACACTTGTGTGGGTAGTTCATGGAAATCCGATATGTTATACTGGCATCTGCTTTCTTATCAGTTGTCGACAACAACATTAACCAGCGACCATCAAGCAATGGTTCACAATTTGACCAATTTTAGACTTTTTTTTTCGTGTTGACCCTTCAAAATATGTTTATTATCCTCTATTCCACTTGGGGATTGTGAGGTTTGAAGATTACCGATGATTTTGAATATACCCGGTATAGAAGCAGAAAACAAGAATTCTCTATAAAGTGTGTTGCGTGAATAAATCACATGAGGTGGTGGGACTGTTGTAATAACGGTTAATTTTATCAAATTGTCTAGTACCTAAATCATAATGAAAATTCACTCATCATCCACAAAATTCTATTAGTAGGAAATGACGAGTAGATTTACAATACATTTACGCTTCGAACAGAGATATCAATATTAACCCTTTGCACTCGCTCGCCACTTTGTTTGGTGCGGAAATTTGATGCGCGGCGATAACGATTTATTTTTCCTTATCTGGTGATATCTCGTTTATAAAATCAGTAAACAACAAAGAGGAGAACAGCCGCTTGATCACTTACAGTATGTGAAAACCTCAGTTCGGCAATTGACTGGAGATTTTCATCAGACACGAGCTTCGACTTCAACCTCCGATTCCGAAAATGTCCGCCTAAATGGGAAGCAGCATAACATCCTAACAGGAGTCAGGAAGGATTGCAAAGTCTGCTCTCAAAGAAATAACCGGCAAAAGA
Organism: Mylabris variabilis; assembly: GCA_037464815.1. Lineage (NCBI taxonomy): Eukaryota > Metazoa > Arthropoda > Insecta > Coleoptera > Meloidae > Mylabris > Mylabris variabilis. Next base: position 5,216 of record JAZBGW010001872.1, on the reverse strand, counting down.
CAGCAAACGACTATTGTGATACTTGTCCCGAAAAGTTGGGCATGCATCTCGGCACTTGTTGCATGAAATATCGTACAAAACAATATTACAAAGACTAATATTTAAGAAATTATCTTCGTAAAGATACCTTAAATATTAAAATATAAAAGTTTTATGTGTTAATTTGTGTGTGAAATCATTTTAAGTTAGAGTTACGAAATTCACCAAAAGCGCTACGAAAAGCTTCGAGTTGCCGATTAGACCGCACAGAAACGGTCGCGAGTACAAAGGGTGAATGCTAGGTTAGATTTCTATCGTTCGGCCAGTTTGCTCCTTTAGACTGCGAATTTAAAGTTAATATTTGTATGTTGCAAAACTGCTTCAATCTACACTACCCTCTATGTCTATTTTCATCATCAAATTTTCTAGTAACTCTCTCTTTGATTTTACGAAATCCAGTTGTGCTTTGTTGAACATTGAAATCTGTTATTAGTAGTTATTACATACGAGGCTCATCCAAAATTAAAAACACAATATTGTCATATTATTTAAAGCATTGGTATACTCTGCTGACAGTCCATTAGGCCGAGTGATCATCACATTCACACAAAAAAAAAACATTCCATACAAATCGTTATTGTGAGACTAAAAAACGAAGGCAAGACTCATACAGAACAAAAGGCGAGGAATTCTTTCTACAGTATTTGAGCTTCTTCACGACAATACCTGCCCTCACACTGCTGCTGTAACTCAAGAATTGTTAGATCAATTTGGGTGGCAAGCTTTTGATCATGCACCCTAAAATCTTTTGCCCAAGCTAGACGTTTTGGAAATTATCGAAAATTGGAGCATGCAGTGACCACCTGGCGGTAGAAGAGCAAACATCTAAAGCTCATAACCAGATACGACAAATCCAGAAGATGATTATTTAGAGAAGTAAAGAAAGCTTCAAATTATGTTCTAATAACAAAAACGGCGTTTACTTTCTGGATGACCCTCGTACATGTAGATTTTGACTAGTATTAAAGGGATGCTGGAGTCCGGCCTCTATTCAATGTCCGAAAAAGTGACAATTTTTCATTTTTCTTTAATCATTGATTTCTCGCTTATTTTCTGAGATATTCAAACGCTGTAACGAGCGTTGAATTATACGAAGAAGTTTTCCATTTGGGAAAATTTTCACTAAATTCCAAAATGTAGAGGAAAATATCGGAGCATGTCAAAATCTTTTATATCACGCCATTTCTACCATTTTTGAAGATAGAAAATTGTACGGCAGCTTGTTTGAAAGCTTGTTTAAGGGCGGGTGGCAGATGGTTTTCGAAAAATACAATTTTGGAAAATCAAAAAATTACTGAAAAAATTGAAGACTATTTTCTAACTTTTTCAATTTTCCAGAACTGGATTTTTTGGAATCTATCTACCCTCCACCCATGAATGATTTCAAAAAAAACATGCTCCGACATATTCCTCTGCACTTTGGAATTTAGTGAAAATTTTCCAAGATGAAAAACTCTTTCGGATGCACCGTGAAATTCCCAATTCAATTATTTAGAGAAGTAAAGAAAGCTCAAATTAAGTAACAGGATAGTTTTTTACAATAAATTCCGTGTTTTTCGGTTTTTATAACAAAACGGCGCTTACTTTCTGGATGACCCTCGTACATCTAGATTATGATCAAACGTGTTCGTTAATCGGATTTGTTAACAATGATTAGTGTAAATTGTATAAACTAATCCAAATACGAAATAATAAAGCATCGATCGATTCAGCCATATTTTTCATTGTCAGTAAACGTACAGATCGTAAACGACTTAATGACATTTTGAAGCTTCCTGTTTCTGTATAATTTCCAGTAAGATGCTTACCCTTTTACTGTCATGTCGTATTTAAATCATCCTAAATAGGGTTTTAGTATACTCGAAATATAACATTAAATTGGCATGTTTTGTTGGATACCAGTCAACAAACAATACTACTTCTAGGAAGATAAGAACGTAAATGTTAATTTAGTTCACTAGCATTAAAGTGAAGGTCTTGCTGGAAATGTGCTAGTTTTTTATGTATTAATGTGCTATTTAATACATACATTACAGTAGTAAATAGGATAAACGCAGAGGGAGATAAATTAATGTTCTACTAACAATAAAACCCGTTGAAAACACGACAAAATCAATTAATTGTGACGTCTTTTTGGTATCCATTTGAATTCTACTGTCACGTAAGCTATAAGGGTAGAATGGGGTAAATTTGGCATGCGGAGAAAGTTTGGCAAATTGTACTTTTACATGAGCCCAATAACAGCCAATCTACGCTTCGTATAGCGTTAATACCTTTAAGATCTAAAGATTCAAATCAAAGGATTTTAAAATTTGTGTCTGGTAAGTTGAAATTTTGTCGATATTATTGTTAAGTACAATGAATGTACTATTACGGACATATAAAAACGACCAAAAACGAGGAATTTCACGTTTTTGCCATACCAAATTGGTAGAAAATATTTGTTCATTTAGGATACACAAAATAATAGCTGTAACCCCACCCCTTACTTCTGATTGAATATTTTTCTTATCAAATTGTGCAAAAATTCTGCTACAGTGTCACGACCGTCTAAAGTTTGTTTTACACAGCTTTATAAAAAGTGGTCTCTTTTATATGCTCATAATAGTACTATACCAGATTTCTGCTCTTGATTGCACTGGTTAACATCAATTATGCTTGCGGTATATTAAGAGTAGTTATTTAATTAATTAATTAATTAATAATAAATAATTGCCCAGCTAGTTTGGGCAAATTCAGCAACTTGCAGCAAACACAATAACGTAACTTTCTAAGAGCCCCTTTTCATAATCCGATGTTCGTATTCGATTTTTCTGTCCGATTTTATATTCGAATTCATCTCGGATCCTAGATATTTTCATCGTTAGCATTTAAAAATCTTTATATTATAAAATCTAACGGAATCTCGGATGAAACTAAAGATCGTTCTGTTCTGAAAGAATCGTATGAAAACTCGAAAGTTTTCTCGGATGTGGCAACTCGAATCAGAAATCGAATGGCGTAAAGATACAAATTTGTCGTTTTATTTTGCTTGGAACGAAAAATCGGATGTAAACTCGGATAATGTAAATTGGTCTGAATACCGGGTGATTCACCTAAAAAAAGTTATTACAACAGCTCCCTTTATTTGACGAGTGATTCGAAAAATATTTCAAGGATTTTTAGAGTGGTACCTGGAGACCATTTTAGCAAAATTAGAACCTCGTAGCGCATTTGAATGTTGGTTAAAAATTGTTCGCTTTGGACAAGGTCACGATTTTCAAGAACGAACTAAACACACAAATCGACTTTTAATGACTCGAGGATCTTATAACCACTGATTTTTTTCGTTTTTCTCCATTGCATTCTAGAAAAAATGCAAAACATTCCCATCTGTTCCAGAATAAAATGGAGAAAAACGAAAAAAATCACTGTTGAGAAAGTCCCTGACTCATTCTAAGTCGTTTAACGTGTATAATCCGTTTTTGAAAATAGTGACATCGTCCGAAACGAGCGATTTTTGACCAACTTCCGAATGAACTACCAGGCTCTAACTTTGCTAAAATATTCTCTGGGGACCCTCCTATAAATCTTTGAAACAATAGTCAGAGTTGCCATAAAAACTTTTTGTTTTAGGTGAATCACTCCGTATAAAGTGGCTGTTAAAATACCACCAACAAATAGGTACAACAAATTTTCGGTGGCGAATTATTCGTCATTAAATATTGGTTTAAAGTGATTAACACGGCTTGAAATAAGGGTAGAAATCAACAGATATTAATGTTTGTGGATCAATAGGGGAATTATTCAACTTGTTCAAAATTCAACGTATACATTAATCATAATCATCAAGTGTCAAGTGCTTAATTATTCAAATGTGCTTCTTTTAATGATTCAACATTTAATAACCTAATTCCTCGTTTTGTCTTCTCCTTTAATATGCCGCAGCTTTTATTAATAACATTTCCGTTTTATTGTCGAATATTTCCTGTTCAACCGAGCTTTGTATTTGACACAATTTTTTATACGAAAGCTACGAAATTAATTTTGACGTATTAGAGGAAGTTTCAGCACGATTAATCCATTCAAAAAAAGTTTTTATTCTTGCCATAAAACGTTTATTATTTTATGAAACTAGTTTTAATGTCAGCACTTTCTAAGTCAAAGTAAATCAATAATTAATATTTATTTGACTTGAAAAAATGTCACGTTTTAGACAATGTAGGTTTTATAATATTATTATGTCTTTAGGGAATGACTCGCAATCACTAAAGCATTTCCTTGTTTTCTTTCATTATGGATAAATTTGATCTAAATTACTCTTTTAAGCACATCCTGTTATACAAATAATCACGAAATTTATGGATTTGATTGTATTTCCATTGTTATGAGATTTTCAGCTTTCATGAAATTCAATAGATATCGGTTGTACAATCGATGATATATTAGACTACTTTTATAAAACACACCAGATTCATAAATTCGAAATGTACACTTGAACTACCCTCATAAATAAGTCTATTTTACATTGCAAGTATAACTGGACGATACAGCAGTGCATTTTAAATTCCCTTTGGACTATTTTATTCCTGCTGTGCATTTCAATAATAAATTTAAATTTAGCGTATTTACTTTCCAATAAATTATCACACATCGCCTGTTTAGGAGTCATGCAAATATTCATCTATAAATTATACTCGTTTAACTGTAATCGATGCGTAAATACCAAATTCAGATTAAAAGTTCTTACAAGGA
>JAZBGW010001869.1:0-13529 GCA_037464815.1 Mylabris variabilis | reverse complement strand
ATTAGTGATATTTATCTGGGATTTTTTCATGCCGCCGATCTTGTGCTTGGTGGTCTGGGCCCCTCTAAGTCCACCACTGTATAACGTTAAAAAAACGCGTCTGTCTCAGAGGAGCACACAATAAACTTATATAAGCGAAAAAAAAACTGTAAATTACCATTTACACCAGAGGCAGTGCCGGGGATCCCGGAGGAGTTGAGTGACCCTAAGATCCTGATTTCGCCCCTTTCAGTTCGACGAAAAACACCAATAAAACAGTTAAAAGTTGTCAAAGAGGCATAGTTGAGTTTTGATGGGAGGCTCCAAATTTTGCATTTCCACCACTGATTGATAGACAATAAAAATAACGGGTGGTTCAAGATAGTTGCCAAAATTTAGGGCAAGTCTCATATTCGGGACTAAAGCATATGGGCGAATTGATCGATTTTGACCGACTTTTCAACTTTAGGGCTAGATTTTGAGATATTTTTACATAAAATTATCAATTTCTGTCAAGGAAACAATTTACTTTAGTTTTAGTCAATTTCCAAATTAAATTTTCGACTTTTAGTCAACATTTTAGAAACTTTTTCTCTTAGATCGTCGATTTTTTGGCAAATTCTGTTTTTAAGGTGCCAAGAAGTGGCGATTGGCGCACTTTTAATCAATTTCAAAGCCCATTTCTTAAAATTTTAACATTTTGCATTCTAGACCATCGATTTTTAATTAATTTCGTTATTGAAGCGTGCAGTGGAGATAATTTTAATCGTCCACGTTTTTAAATTCAATTACCAAATTTTGATCACACGTTTTATGACCTTGGTGAGAAAACTAACGTGGAATATATTCGTTTTTTTATCAAAAAATACACGTGTTGGTAATAAACCATGAATTAATCATATTAATATTTTTTGTGTGTTATTGTTTATATATTTATTCTTTTACCGGACCTTATAGGAGGTTGTTTTTAGTGAAAAATTGCGACTTTTCGTTTTTTTTTTAAATGTTTATTTAATTTGTTGATCTTCTCTTATTTTTACATATTCAATCAACAAAACAGTTGTAATTAACTATTATTATTATTAATAATAATAATAAATTGATTTATTACTAGCAATTACAAGAAATTTATAAATAGTACCAGAAACGAAGTCACTTTTACCTTGCAAATATCTTTTAAAAAATCTATCGCTATTATTTTAGATAAAAACGCGGTACTACTTCATCTACAACAATGTAAAATCCCGTCAATATTTATTTATTGTAATTAAATTTATAATTGAATAAATACACAATAATAAAGCAAAAATATATCCTTGAATATTGGAAATCCCAATAACTATATCCTAAAGTTCTATCAATAAATCTAATTAATTGTTTACAGATGACGACATTTTTTTGTTTATTTTGTTTTCATCATCTTTCGTTAACCGTGCTTCCAACCGTAACTGCCGGTATTCCCACCGAAATTACCACCATAACGACCACTATTCGAATTACCAGCACGCCAACCGGGACCATAATGACTACTTCCCGTTGGTTTCCATCCTAATCCTTTATTCCCATAAGGATAAGTGCCAGAATGATAATTACCAGACGATTGAGCCTGTTGTAACAATTCAGATTGTTGTGAGTTTCTTTCAGATATTTCAGGATACATTACAAGAACTGATGATAGACGTTGTTGCGATGGCAACAGGAAACTTTTCACTAATACAAATAATAAAATAATTGTAAATACCTGCAATAAATACCCAATTAATACTTTAAAAGAAATACAATTTTCAAAATTTACACCTTTAACATGTTTAAATAGAATTAAAGCTGTATTTTAGAAGAATTCGACTTAATCTGACCAGTTTTCCATTAGATTTGTCCGCTTTTATAAGGGCCCTTTAATAGGCTCTTTCTTTTTATTTTATTTTATATTAACTGTAAGAACGAAAAGTCAATGGCCCCTCTAGAATTAGGTAAAACGAAACTAGACTTGATGTAGAAGAATTTTATTAAACGTCGAGTTGTAGTATTTAGAACAGAAAGAATTTTAATTACCCTTTTTACTAAACGAAAGTCTACAAAAACGTCTAATCATAAAACGACAATTTTACAAATAATATTAAATTTCCAAGTGGATTAATGTTAAATATGTACGATTTCAATTGCCTAGAATCTAATCGGCACTTTAATTAAAACGATGAGTCAAAGGGGTAATAAAGAAAGAAAACCCTTAGTGCCACCGTTATATCCTGGAATACATTTACGTAAATTTAAATAAACCGCTCAAATTCGCTAATTTCCATTGGTTATTTGATTATTTTACAGTGTTGTCAATATCCAACGTAATTTTTTAAAAACAATAAATTACAGCAATAAACTCATGAATAACGTAAATTATTGTTTATTTTTAAGCAACCAAACATTGATAATGCTTAAAAATGAAGTTTTGCTATTTAATATCTTAAATAACTTGATTAAAGCTGCATTTAACTGTACAACTGCGCTGCTACACCAGTGTTCTAACCTAAAATTCTGACAGCTGTGCAGTGAATGTTTCATAGTCGGTGTGGCAATTGCATCAGCATTTAATAAAACCGAAAATAAATTAAAAAAATGGTACTCGATCTGGATTTATTCCGTACTGATAAAGGTGGTGATCCAGAAAAATTACGGGAAAATCAACGGAAACGTTTCAAAGACGTTAAATTGGTGGATAAAGTCGTCGAAGCGGACACCACATGGAGACAGTTACGGCACAAAGCTGACAATTTAAATAAATTAAAAAATCTCTGCAGTAAAGAAATTGGTGAGAAAATGAAGAAGAAAGAGATACAAGGTGATGCTAATGAGCAGATTCCTCAACAAGTCTTTGAAAATCTTGAAACTATCACTAGTGATGTACTTAAACCATTGACTGTGAATCAAATTAAAAAGGTAGAATCGTATTCAACAATAAGGCTGCTGTAATTAATAATTCTTAATTAATAGGTACGTGTTTTAATTGATGAAGCGATTAGTAAGAATGATGCAGCTTTAATTGATGTTGAAAAGTTACGGAATGTTTCGTTGAAAGAAATCGGAAATATTCTTCACGATTCTGTTGTTGTTAGCAATGATGAAGATGAAAATAAAGTTGAGCGAACATTTGGTGATTGTGAGAGTAAAAAGAAATACTCACATGTCGATTTGATTCATATGATTGATGGTAGTTTATCGGGTTTTTTTTAACAATTTATTTATTTGAAAAATTTGTAGGTGTTGATACAGAACGAGGTGCGACAGTTTCTGGTGGTCGTGGTTATTACCTCACCGGTCCTGCTGTATTTCTAGAACATGCTCTCATCCAATTGGCGTTGAGGAAATTGTACAAAAAAGGCTATAAACCGTTATATACACCGTTCTTTATGAGAAAAGAGGTTGTTATCTTCGATTGATTATTAATAACGTTTCTTTTATATTTGTAATTGATTATAGATTATGCAAGAAGTCGCGCAATTATCTCAATTCGATGAAGAGTTGTATAAAGTGATCGGTAAAGGTAGCGAAAAGGCTGATGATCGTGAAATTGAAGAGAAATATTTGATTGCAACATCCGAACAACCAATAGCCGCTTTCCATCGTGATGAATGGCTATCAGAGAATTCATTACCGATACGTTATGCTGGTCTATCGACATGTTTCCGTCAAGAGGTCGGTTCACATGGTCGCGATACACGCGGTATATTTCGCGTACATCAATTCGAAAAAGTCGAACAATTCTGTATAACATCACCGTTTGATAATAAATCATGGGATATGTTAGATGAGATGATAACAAATGCTGAGGAATTTTGTCAAGATCTAAATATACCGTATCGTATTGTTAATATTGTATCAGGTGCATTGAATAATGCCGCTTCTAAAAAATTAGATTTAGAAGCATGGTTTCCTGGTTCGGCGGCATTCCGTGAACTAGTCTCGTGTAGTAATTGTTTAGATTATCAATCTAGACGATTATTAATCCGTTATGGACAAACAAAAAAAATGAATACTAGTACAGATTATGTTCATATGTTGAATGCAACAATGTGTGCAGCAACACGTGTGATTTGTGCATTATTAGAAGTCCATCAAACTGATAATGGAATCAATGTACCGAAAATTTTGCGAGATTTTATGCCGGACGAATATCAAGATGTTATACCGTTTGTTAAACCAGCACCTATTGATATAGAAAAGGATTCAAAGAAGAATAAGAAACAAAAAGAGAGTAATAAGAAGTAGGTTTAAAGTGTAATTTAAATAAATTATTTAAAATACCATTCCGTGATAATAAAATGCTTAATATATACTTAAGTATAGATAGAAAAGGAATGTCTTAAATTTCTAAATGACTCAAATCATTTTCAATATTGGTTAATTCTTTGGCTCGATTCTCTTTTTTAAATCTGTTAAATTTCTCTTGTACTTCAATAAAATGCTTCAACAGTCGATCGAAATCGATATTCCTTTGACATTCAGGTACTATCCTTGCAGGAATATTGCTGAAAATAACATACAACAAATAAAGTGCTCAATATTGTCAAAGAATACATAGTCCATAGAAGGTCATAAGTCCAATTTTAGTGTACCACGAAAATCTTAGTACCTACCCTGAAAATCGAAGGGCGACACTTGTTCAATGTCAGTATTTAAGGTTATTACCAAGGCCTGCTTGATTTTTCAGCTCAACGCTGCTTAACAGGCCTGTGCATTCGATCCGAATTGCTACTTTTGAGAAAACGCCAATTTTTGCCTCATTGCGCTAATTACCATCGCATTAAAAGGAATAGCTTGTAATTCCATCTTTATCTTACTCATACAACGTTGTTCAACTGTCAAAACTAATGACAGTAAAATAGCGATAGAAATATTAGCTGCTATTTCTTCTTATGCGTTGGTAACTAGCGCCAATGTGGTCAAAATTGGCATTTTCTCAAAATTTTGCTTCTTATGGGATTTAAAAAAAAATGCACAGGGCCTGTTAGGCAGCGTTGAGGTGAAAAATGAAGCAGGCCTTGGTGATTACCAATAGAACTCAACTAGATGTCGGCGACAGCGTTGCCAGAGCATTTTAAAATTTCGTAACAAATCTGAACAAACAGTAATAGATCCCTTTGTCACTCATATTTTCAGTAAAAACGTAATTTTTCTTGTGCCAGATCTACGAAACTGATGTCTTTTTGATATACAAGCTTTAACTAACAAATATTTTTTACAACATACAATAAAAAATTAAGTTATAATTTGATCAAATAAACGTGTCCTTAAGATTGAATGACTTTTGCGAAAATTTATTGAAATTAAATAAAAATAAGACTTCTATTGTAACCATTTTTACAAATTATTCAACCTCAATAATGCAAAACTAATCCAGTCATAATATATGTAGAAACTGTAAATTTATTTTTTCCACGACAGTGCGGGATGTTTCTCTTTTTGATGATCTATAGTGCTATCGAACGCAACCTTTTACCGCACGCAGTGCGGGAAATTTAACTTTCCGCACTCAGTGCGGTAAAGCTACTTTTCCGCACCCATAGATTAACCATCTATAATGTTTACATGTACAACGTTGAAAAACTCCAAGGTTGCACTGACCGGGATTCGAACCCAGCACTAAACCTATGACGTTTGATTAGAATCTCGGGTCGCTTACCACTGCGCCACTCGATTGAACAGAAACTCTATTTTCTTCCCTGTTTTGGAGGTGAAAAGAGTTCAATCGCCGTAGAGTGTGACCGTTCCCTAGCAACGTAAACAACAAGATGGCAGCTCATTTCTGATTGGTCCGTCAGCGTGCGGAAAAGTGGTCTTTTCCACGCTAGAGTGGGAATGGCCACTTTTCCTCATTAGAGTGTAAATGACCACTTTTCCGCACGCTGACTAGTTTTTAATACAAAAAACAAAACAATATGTAGATATTATTTTTTAACTACAACTAAACAAGCAAAATGATGAGAATAATTAATGCAAACAATCAAATGATTTATCTATGTTACAATACCGTGCTAATTCTTACTTATGTAAATGTGATTTCTTGGGAAACAAATTTAATGTAGCTGCTGGAGCTATTTTCACAATTTCGGGTGGAGTGTTTGGTCTACAATTTTCAGAATATTTTTATATGAACAATATAAATAATTAATACGAACTCTGACTCACAAGCGCAAACACAAAAATGACATTTATTAAAACATGGCGGTGATGAAAAAAAAAACAATTGAAAACTTAGCTGCCTTTGATTCAAAGTTAAAATTACATTCAACATAATGAAAACAAATTCCCTATTTTTAACCTAATCGTTTATAAAAATGAAGGTATGTTATTTTGGTACCACTGATGGCAATAGTCATGCGCAATCTTTTACTACGGTAGCCTGATGTCGACTACATTATCTAAAATATGCATAATCTGTCAAATGATTAATTTACTAAATGACAAAAAATGTTTTTACTTAATTATAAAAATTGTTTTTTCGATTTTATTTAATTTTATTGTGTCATATGAGAAGTAATTTATGAGTTTCTCTTCAATCGTAGAAAAAACTCGAGTGGAAACGGCCTTTGTGGAACTCGTGTGATTGAAGTACGAGCGTTAGCGTTCCACAAAAGCCTCGTTTCCACTCTTGTTAGATAAATAACTATTTTTGAGGGGCTCAGAAAAAAACTAAATATAATTAAAAATAAAGTTTTCAAAAACTTCTGGAATTTATGTTTGTAATAAAAACGCAATATCTGGCACAAGAAAAACTACGTTTTCACTGAAAATATGAGTTACAAAGAAATCTATTACTACTTGTTCAGATTTGTTACGTTTTATCTATTACGAAATTTTAAAGCGGTCTGGCAACACTGTCACCGATAGCTAGTTGAGTTCTATTGGTAATCACCTTTAATACCGACAATAAACAAGTGTCGCCCTCCGATTTTCAAGGTAGGTACTAAGATTTTCGTGGTACACAAAAAATTGGATTTATGAGCTACTATGAACTATGTATTCTTTGATATTATGCAAGTTTTATTTACCGATCGTTGCAATGTAAATGTAGACTTGGTACGCATTTCAAACGCGTTCTCAACGTATGAAACGCTTCAGTTTGAGGTAACAACATCAACAATCCATATAGAGCCTGTAGAAGATTCCTATCGCACGGTACTTGCAATAATTCTAAGCGTAAATACGCAAATATCGGCGATTCGATCAATTGGACCAACTTATCGGTTTCTATCAGAAAATCAACGGTCACTTCTAAATTACCACTAAAACAAACCATTTATAAATAATTGAGAATATTTTAAAGATTGTTTAAATTGTACAAATGTCGAATTAGATCACAAACATGTGAGTAATTTTGTGTTAACAAACAAAGACCAACAGTAGCGATTGGATTATACGACCATGTTTCATATAAACAACAAAATAATAAACAACTCTCTTCTGTATTGAGATTTTTTAAACGATTCCTCAAATCGAACAATTCCGATGATGTTAATAAAATCATATTTAAATGTTCTACCATTAAACGTACAAATTTTAAATTTGTTTCACTCAATAAAATATTGGCCAATGTACGGTAAATATTCTCAGCATTCAATAATACACACAATTGTTGGATAATAAACGATCCTCTATCGTCCAATAATTTCTTATCGACATTGAATAATTGCAATAAACTTATCAAAAATTTATTGTAATAAGGATTCGTGACATCGCCCATATGTTTAACTGAAACACACATATTCAAGACATTTTATAAATAAAATTGTAAAAAATCGAATACCCTCAGTTGGGGGAATATGTTTGGCACCCGGTGACGATATAACTTCAGCTATTACAACTAGACATTGTTGTACAACTTGATCGGATGGATCGGATAATGTTTTTTGCAATGCCGGGAATATGACTTCAATATAATTACTCATCTATAACATATTTGATTAAATAAGATAATTATTGAAATTAATCAAATCGATTACCTCATCCGGTAATTTCATGTACAGATCATGAATCCATTTTAATACCGCCACTTTTGTTTGTATCGAATTGTTTGTTAAATATTGTGTCAATACATCAACAACACTACCTAAATCTAATTGATTTTGGACATTTTCTTTGGTTGTTTTCAATAATTGTCGATCATTATCGGTTACCGTAATCAGTTTCATCAATGTAAAATTAACTGCAGTTGCTGTTTCCTTGATGTCTATTTCTAGATTAAGGTTAACAAAAAATTCATTAGATTATCAATTCTAATTGAAAAATTATCAATAAAATAAAATAAAAAAATAAAATAAAGAAAATTAAGGATACTTCTCCGACTCTCTGTATCGTAGGCTAGACATGGTAAAACAGCCGTGAATATATTCGACATGTAAGGCAACATTGCTGGGCCGGATAATTGCACAAATTCTTGAATCCATGTAATTGCAACAAACTAAACGAAAAAACGTAAAATTATTATTTAATAACAATAAAAATAATAATAATAAAATACTTGAACGAGTTCGTCGTTTTTTGTTTTGGCATGTTCAATCAATATATTGATCATTGCAGGAAAATCAACTTTAGATGGATCACTTTTAATATTACGTAAAAATTCAAACAATGTAGTTTGACACATTTTCTTAATCTCTAAATTCGTATCAGCTAATATAATAAATAAACCATCTAATATTTCAGGTAAATAATAAATTAGATTGATATCAGGTACCATATCTAATGCTGATATCCACGATATGATAAATTGACGACCAAATGTTGATTTAGTTAGAATACGTTCCCTTAACATTGGCATAAAACCTTCTAAATCAAACGAACTACTCTCAGTTACAATATCCTACAAACAAATCCATTTTATTTTTACAACTATTAATAATTGTTTAATTTTACTTTTAATAGACGATCAAGAGTCTCTGATGCTGTTTTAATGTGTTGATCAGGATCGGTAGCGATTTTACTGAGCGCACTGAAAATTTCCGAAAAATGCGACAGTACAGCACCTCTAGCAACTTTAGCAACATTATACATTGATTCTGTCGCATAATAACGTACACGTAAATCTTGATCGGAAAAACAACCCAATATTGGCTTAATTAACTCTTCTGTATACAATGCAGTATCCTAAAATTATCAGGATACAATCGTTTTTAAAGACAATAAATCAAATATTTTACTTTTCCTAAACCAACAGCAACTGCAGCTAAACCGATTAGACCACCTTTACGTGCATGTGGATTTTGTGACAGTGTAAACTCCTGTCCTAATACTTTCAATAAACGTTTAATTTGACCTGTATTTTTTACTGCTGCGAATTCTTTCACCATCCTATAAAATAAATCAAATTGTATTTACAATTTTTAGAGAATCTTAAATTGAACATATACTTTTCAATTTCTAGAGCAGCCGCTTTACGTTTATCATATAATTTATCATGTAGGGCACGTACACAAGCGGCACTAAGTGGGGCATAATCTTTCTCAGACATTGATGAGAACATAGAAACTCTAATCGACTTTGATACACAAACTAATGTAAAAATTTACAAATTGAATTATTAGAGAATTTAAAAGAGCTATAAATTAACACAATGTAATTTTTCTAAGAAATAAAACAACGTTTTAAAAACAACTAGAATCAAATTACTTAACCTCAAAACGCGAATCTAACCTAAATTAATTGACATCTGTCAAAACTGACCAAGAATTTTACAAATATTATTTCTGAAAACATTACAATAATTTTAAAAAATATTCAGCTTTTCGACGACAAATCAACGTAATTTTTGATTAAAATTGATTTAAATGTGAAAATTTTGCATTAAATAACCTTAATTTCGAATTTAACTTAGGCGCTTAATTTTAACCAATCAAATTAAACAAAATTTTTCGCCTAGAGCCGGTTGCACCAAACGATTATAAATAACTTAACAATCGTTGGGTTGCACCAATGTACATTAACGAACTTTACACGAAAAGATAACATTTTTTGCATTAACCTCAAGTAATTATTTATAATATAGACTTGCTGAATCTTTACACGCAATTTCTATTAATTTCTGAATACGTTCCCGGTTATTAATCGATATGGTGAACAAATATTCTTACATTACTCTAAAAAGAAAGCTCGTATTGTGTTTCTTAAAGACACATGCTTAATAAATTTTGCCTGTATTTATTTCCCCTTGCCAAATAATTGCAGTATTGTTCTAAAATTTCAAGACTGCATTATTTATACTCACCTAATGTGATGTATGTACTTCTTTCCACACCACCTGTGAGGTAAAGCACAAGGTGCGTTTTTTTATAGTGGTATCCCCAGTAGGCCTAATCCACTATATAGTGGTAGATATATCCATCACCACCGCCAAAAATGTTAGTGAAAACCAGACAATTACACACAAACCCAATACACATACAACCCTTATAATATATAACCAATACTATATCTAATTTTAGTAATGTTGTATATTCCGTTTCGATAGAAAAGTGAAGAGGTCAAGAGAACAAATATTTGTACCTATACCAAAAAAATTCCCACATTATCCTATAAATATTTGCTATCGTGACGTTTACTTTCATACTTTCATTCACGAATAAATCATTTCGGATTTATGAATACGTTCGTAAAATTTGATAATGGAATGGAATTGTGAAGGAATAATGGGAGATTTTAAAGGATTGAAGTTGACGATCTCGATGACAGAGCTATATTATCTGAAACATAAAAGAATATTTTTTCTTCATTACAAAGTCCTGAAAATTAAAAAAGTATGCATGAGAATGTATAACTTCTGAAAAAAAGTATTAAATAGAAAAATACTTGTTAACAAAATTTACCTAAAATATAAGTATGTATAGATTACAGAATAAATAAAAATAAAGTAGAAAATGGGAAATATTATAAGAAAATTACCTGAAAATCTTTAAATACCTGAAAAACAAAATTATAAATTAAAACCTGAAATAAAATAAGAAAATTTACTTGAAATATCAACAGATATTACCAAAAAAAATTAACAATTATTAAATACCTGGAAATAAAATGATAAATTATATCCTGAAATAATATAAAAATCAAATTAAAGTAGGTGTTCTATACTTATCGTTTTAAAATTAACACGTGTGAGAATTACATAAGTACATATTAAAACATTTTTCACTGTAACATGGTTCGTTTCGAAAAATGGAATAACTCAACTTTACCATTAAAAAATAATGTAAAGGAGTTATTGTACCGAAACGCAATCATCAATAAATATTATTGTTCTCAAATCAACGGAAAGATAAAGAGAAATCGAGTTCAAAGCATCAAAGCTTTAGGTACTCGTAATACCTTTTACAAGCTCTAAAGTTGTACTTAATTGTACATTTTTAATATTTTTTGTCATTAACCGACACCTAGACTTTAAAAGACAGAGAGATCGACGTCAAAACATCAAAGGTTTACTAGCGACACTTTTTCAAGTCTTCAACTTGTAGTTAATTGAACAATTTCAGTTATTTTAAGTCATAAATTGACATTTCGACGGCAAAAAAATAGTAGAGATCGAGTCCAAGCGTTAGAGCTTTACTCGTGACACCTTTTATCATAGATAGCCTAAATGTGTACTTAAATGTATACTTACATTATTTTTTGTCATAAATTTACACCTGATGGCAAGAGATTGAAAGATCCTACTTCAAAGCATCAGATCTGTGCTTGTAACACCTTTTACAAGCCCCAAAGTTGTACTTAATTGTACATTTTTAATATTTTTAATCATTCACTGACACCTAGACTTTAAAAGATAGAGAGATCGACATCAAAGCATCAAAATTTTATTTGTGACACTTTTTTTAGGTCTAACACTTGTACTTAATTGGCCAATTTCAGTTATTTTTGGGTATTTTTTGTCATTAACTGACACCTAGACTTTAAAAGATAGAGAGATCGACGTCAAAGCATCAAAGGTTTACTTGTTACACTTTTTACAAGACTTAAACTTGTACTTAATTTGACAATTTCAATTATTTTTAGTCATAAATTGACATTTTGACGGCAAAAATAGTAGAGGTCGAGTTCAAAGCATAGACCTTTACTCGTGACACCTTTCATCATATAAGGCCCAAATGTGTACCTAAATGTACACTTGCAGTATTTTCCGTCATAAATTTACACTTGACGGCAAAAAATAGAAAGATCCGAGTTTAAAGCATTAAAGCTTTACTCGTAACACCTTTTACAAGCCCCAATGTTGTACTTAATTGTACATTTTTATATTTTTTGTCATTAACTGACACCTAGACTTTAAAAGATAAAGAGATCGACATTAAAGTTTTATTTATGACACTTTTTCAAATCTTAAACTTGTACTTAATTGGACAATTTCAGTTATTTTTAGTCATAAATTGACATTTCAAAGGCAAAAAAATAGTAAAGATCGAGTTCAAGGCATAGAGCTTAATTCATGGCACTTTCCAAGTCGTAATCTTGTACTTAATTATGTACAGTTTCAATTGATAATAATAATCAAATTCTACCAATAATTATCGAAGATTCAAACAAAAGTTGATAAACTCAATAATACCAATGAAGATAACTGTAAAAAGTACCGTATGAGCGGTTATCTTGTACATATGAAAAGAGTATTCATTGCGTGTACATATTAGAAGTATCTTTAAAGTACAAAAAGTACCTACAAAGTACCTAACAGATTCTTAGAGTACCTACCAAAAGTGTTTATTGGATTATTTAATCAAGATATATCAATAAATATGAGTGACCCTATACAAGTAGGTACCAACAAAGTACTCAATAAAGAATTCAGCCGTATTATGTGACTGGCTATTATTAATTATAATGCGTAATTTAATAGATGATCATACTAATTATTAATTTAAGAAAATAAAACCGTCAATTTCCGTGTCCCGATTTTAAATTTTTATCAGTAAAAGAAATGTTGCTTAATCGAACAAAATCGCGAGATCTAAATAAAAAACGTACTTAACTACTTGACTGCATCTCAGCTCCTGTCCCACGCTGTTCGAACCTACTGTAATTCGACAAATTGAAAACAAAAAGTTAGTAATTTTGGAATAACAGTTTAAATATTCCGAATTACCCTTTTGTTGATTTTTCTGACCCAAATCTCCACGGGTTGACTTCCAGCAAAGCATAAGCACAAACACATCACTACACTTTATTAGCACTATTCACTATATTTTAAAAACACTGAAATTTATTTTTTAATTTGATGAACATTAATACTTCGTCATTCAAAACTGAAATGAATAAAAGACAGGCAAAGACCTGTCTAGAATGGAACGTTATATAACTTTTAATTTGTTCTATTATCAAAAACTGAAGAAAAGGTTAATATACACCTCTAATCTTATCGTTTCTGCACGAAAGTAAAGATAATTTTCGAATATTTTCAACGTATTGAATTTATTCCATAATAAGATAAAAACAGTTGCAAAAAAATCGTAATGTCCCATAAACCGGGTGTCTGTTTTAGAAGTGGTCGATTCTTATGAAACTCTTATTAGTTGGCG
>JAZBGW010001868.1:1436-13536 GCA_037464815.1 Mylabris variabilis | reverse complement strand
TTATTAGGTAAAATAAACATGAAATAACATGAAATAAATTCAAAATACACCAGTGGAACGTACGTATTCAATAAAGCAGCTTACCTATATCGTTCGCGCAACACCACTTAATAAACTGTTCATATTCTTTCCCGTACCGATGTGATGACTTTTCCGGTAGTAATTTTTCAATAACACTTTCCGCAATTTTCTTGATGCGTGCAGGTATATCCATTATTAATTAAAACTGACACTACTGACTATGGTATTAACGAGAAAAAAGACAAATGAACTAAATTCAACAACCTGTCCTCATGTCAACAGATATCTTGATTTTAAATTGAACTTGTCAATGTCACCAACACACAAAAATCCCCAATATTAATTTTTGAGTAAATAACAATTTTATTTTATTTTTAAGAAATTTACATAAGTTGGCACAAAAAATGTTGTGTATTACACGGCCAGAAACTGCTTTTGCGAGTCCTCGTGCTTGCAAGCCTCGGCTAACGCCTCGTCCTGCAACACTGCACTCGTCGTCGCAAAAGCTCAGTTTCTGGCCTTGTGATACAAATAAATATTGTTGGCTTCAAGAGTGCAATAGAGAAAATCCTTTTACTGCTCAAAAATAAATAACAAAGGATTAGATTAAAGTCTAGAGAATTCAGGTCTAAAACTTTATAAAGTTACCTCAATTTCTTTTCCTAAACGATTCTATCGAAAAATGTGTCGGAAAACTGGTGGTCTATAAACAAGATGTCTTAAAATCTGAAACCAAAGTTGAGAATGTGACTAAAAAATTTTCTCAATTTCATTCTCACCACGATTTAAAACTGGAGTTTACTAAAAATGGATGACTTAAAACATAAATATCCGAAAATGTAGATTAAAAGACTAGAATTTAGCTGGAGTAATAACAAAGTGATCTCTTCTTATATAATTCAATGGAAAATTTCGCGAAACGTAGGAATTTTAGTGCAAAAATGTGTCAAAAGTGTCACAATTTTACATTTTTAGACTCAAGAACAAAATTCAATTAAAATTCAAGAGTTAATTTAAAAAAAACACTAAACTTAACAAAATCCCGTACTTTTGACAATTCGATAACAAAATTTGTTAAAAATTATAATTTAGGCGGAGAATCTCCATAAATTTCATTTGTAAGTCGAGAATTCAAATCAAACGTCGATTAAAAGTATCCAAACCGATTTTTTTAAAAATTCATTGTATAAATTCGTATGTATGATCCTCAATTTGGCTGTTTTGACGCGTGTCTAATGTAAGAAAACAATTTGGTTCATGGTGGCTACAAATTTTTACTCACATTAACAGTCTAAATAACACAATGGCTTTGTCAACATTGACAGGATAACTTCAAATTATTTTGTGTTTTTATTTATTTATTCTCGTTAAATGAACAATTATTATAAATGTTAACGACTACACGAGACATATCGCTAGAATTGATTGTAATCCCAGGTACGTTATTTGTTGATACAAAATTTTGATTTAATTTATTATTTATCATTTCCACTCACATTTGTGGTGGTGTCTCAAATATAAATCTTTGGTGGAAGTTCAAAAGAAAAAACAATTGAACAATTTTAAAATGTCGCGCTAGTTAATACCAACTGTCGTGAAATTCCCTAAATGTCAAGGATTCATTTTTTCATTAAAAAGGGTGCAAAATAGAAAAACTAGTACAAAAAACTCGTTTCACAAGTCAATTCCTGCACTGGATCATTAAAGAACCCGCGCTAGCGCGCTCGTTTTTTAAATTTAGTCTCTTACGGGAATTATCAACTTCTGAAACTCGTCTTTTAATATACTATTTTACTTATATTAACATACGACTGAACAGGTTGCCCTTCGACTCAGTCTGTCACTGCTCAGTCCCTTATGCTCAAGAAATTGTCAGATAAACAAATAATGTATTGCTCAACTGAATGATTTATTCGTTATTTTGTAGTACATATTAGGAGGGTCTAGCCATTTGAGAAGCTATTTTTAAATACTGATAATTTTATAGTTTTTTTTTAACATCTATATCGTACATGTTCGATAAAATATTTTCATGTCATCAATATCATCATTACCATCAACAATGATTAACAAAACAATTAGAATGAAAATTTCCAAAATTATGGTAATTTCAATAATTGAACTTGTCATTAAAATTAAATTGGTAAAGATTTAAAACAATAATTATCCAATTAGTCGTTGATGAACATGAAAATATTCCTAGGGAACATATATTTTGTATACATAACAATTTAATATTTTCTATAGGAGAGGAATCAACTAAAAATTCGTAAAATACTCGATTTTCGTATAAAACGAATGATGTTTCAATAATCAAATTTAAAATAGTCGGATTCGATTATTTTACGAACGAATTTCCAGCTAAGATGATGAGGAGTGTTAATGGTCTCGAGGCTTGACGTAATTATTGTACACACTTCTTATTATTAATTTTTTTTTTCAAAACCCAGTCATGTAGGAAAGTATAAATTCTATATGATATGTGCATACAACATCTTGCATACGCCTTATTAATAATAATTTATAATGATAATAATAATAATAATAATAAACTTTATTATCTTTTCGATCAAAATTTTCAGTAATGATAGAGAATCTATTCAAACTAAAAACAATTCCAATCTAGTTTTATTTTTCAGTCGTGTTGTTTACAGTACAGACAACATCCGATATGAATGATTTTCGAATCAATATCGATCCATTATTACTGAAAATTAGAGTAGCAAATACAAATTTTTATAGCCAAGTGCGCCGATATAACATTTCTAATTAAAATTCAACTACTTGACTCTAAAATTGACAAAACTTAAAATTGACTAGAGTATATCTCCCCACAGCACACGTCTCTCTTTCTCTCTCTCTCTCTCTATATATATATATAAACCTATTATATATAGAACATATGTTTTTTTTTGATAGCCACATTTACTACATTAGGCAATCAAGGGGATAAAAATGAGAGGGCGAAAAGTCCTGGATAGTCAACATCTCAGTACTGATTGTCCCTCGTTTTTATCGTCAATATTCTAAAATGTGTGCACTTTACATCAAAACCTACATTTGAATTGCAACCGGCACCGTACAAAAAATCAATTAAACCAAAACAACGACTTTATAGAATTTCAATATGCGGAAATTCTTAAAGAAAACAACACCGAAATCGTTCCCTTTACATTTTTTTATTTTATTGTAGAAAAGCTTAAGTCTTAAAAAAGCCTGATTTATATTGGAAGATTCTCTAAAGGGAACATTCATTTTAAATTCTAAATTGTTGTACAAACGTTTATTCTAATAATTATTGTGGATTTTTCAGAAAATTTGTAGAATATTAGAATAAAGTTTGATACAACAACCGGATCTTAACAATATGCAAAAAATCGATAATAATTTAATTAAAAAAGGACTAACAATCAGTTTGCATAGATAGTTATATACACTTTTCAATACCATGAATAATGTTATGAATTATAAAAGATTATATCGATTGAAATAGGAATTTTGAATTCGTGATAAGCGTTAAAACAAATATTTCAACCGATATAAAGATCGTATAAATGTGATAATGTGTTGATGTTTACCCATTCACACTGATGTGTGAAATGATACAATAAATTATTGAATTTTATCAATAATGTAAAAATTTCCGTCTGTTTCTCTCGTGTTTTTTTTTCATATTAAGAAAAGACTAGATGGAAAATCTGCCCTAATTTCTATACGATTTATGGCAGTGATTTGTTTTATTTTTCTCTTTTTTTATATATTAGATTTGTGCAATTATTTATTATTAGAAATAATCATTTATTGGAATTGAAACGGGAATAAATAAATTTGATTAAAAACTAATTGATAAAGTGATTATCACACTTCAAATTAATGAATTTTATAGAATTGTGCAACACGCAACAACCATTTATAACATACTGTTTTCTTCTAAATTCTCCCATTTAGATAGTCGCTATTCTTTCTTTACAATTAATAAATATTTGTTAATCTACTAAATGACTAAAGTTTCATATTTATATTTATATAATATTTATATATCCATATGTATAATTTAAATATCAGTTAACAATGATCCTAATAATTAGTTTGATTCTAATAAGCGAATACACGTATTTTTTATTATTATGGTTATTAAATAGTATTAATTATTGTTACTGATAATTATTGTTGATTTTATAACTAATTTTCTTCCACTTCAATTACTGTATTCTGTGAGTTAAAAAAATGGTAAAATTACATAGATAAAGTGGTGTGATTTTACCCTACAATTTGTCTTTTGCATGGTGCTGCCACCGTTATTAATTACTTCTTAATTTATTTAATTTTTGTTTGTATAAATTGTGCCCAAACCGTTGATTTCAATTAAATTCAGTCGCTTTGTTCACCATCACCCTCTACATCCTTCTCGCCAACCTCCCTAGTATTACTGTCTTCTGTTTCTATACTACTTGTTGGGGTTGGTGTATCTTCAATATTCAACAACCCTGGACTTTGTGATGGTAAATTTGGACTTGTTTCATAACTACCACCGGATTTTATATCTCTGTTTGAGTTATATCTCGATTCTGCAGATGGTGCTGTTGTTGTTGTTGGTACTGCTGTTGTTGTTGTTGGAGTTGTTAAATAGCTTGATTTCTCTGAATATTTACCGTTGATCGTATTGAATTTAGTATCGTTTGTTGTGAATATCTGATCATTATCGTAATTAGATTTCGTACTCAACGTTGAATACTTTGTTGTTTCTGTGGAGTAATTATCAAAAAATGATTTTGTTGTAGAATCTTTGGAATTCAAGCCAAATTTCTCACTATAACTCATTTCATTTGGTGTATAATTCATGTAAGCCCCTGTTAGAAACGGATTTGTACTAGCGTATGTTGTTGGTTGTGCATAACTCAACCCGTACATATTGTTGGTTGTTGTGTTAATATTCGAGATAGTGTTTTGTAGTCCAGTTAATGTTGAAAAGCTCGGCGTTGTACTACCAAGTGTCACATTCAGTCCAGCTGAAGTGGCTTGCATCGCCGGTGAGCTAGATCGTGATAGATTTGTTGATGTTGTAGCTAGAATTGATGGGGATGCACGACTTAAACTAGATATTGATGGGGAATTTCTCGGACCACCTGGTGAATTAACTAATGTTGTTGTTGTTGGTGAATTACGTATACCTGGTGAACTGATTGTAACAGATGGTGAACTACGTAGTGTAGTAGAATTTGTAATTGTAGTTGATGTTGTTGTTGTTGTTATTAGAGTAGATTGGGGAGAAGCACGTATGGCTGGTGAACTGACACGGCTGGGCAGGCAGTGTTTAACTGAATCTGAACCTGATTGTGAATCACTACTACTGCTTGGTGAACCTGGTGATGAGACTATCACTTGGCGTGGTCTGAGACCGGGAGCTGCTGCTTGTGGGCCTACTCGCGGAGAGAGCGGACGGTAAGGACCTTTGTTTGCTGATGATTGGCCCTAAAATTATTTAATTTAAAATAAATCGTTTATATGAGGATATAGATTTTCAAATTACTAGTATCGGGAGTGATGGGCCCGGCGGCTGTGGGCCTCGTGGGCCCGAGACTACTGAGCGAGGAGGAGGAGGAAACGGAGCCGCTGAGAGCCGAGACGGCTCTCGAACCTGGGCCTGAAGTCCCGGAGGACACACACTGCGACTGTCTCCACGCGGCCCGGGTGGCCTGCCGCGCCGACCTGTCTGGAAAGGACCCCTCTAAATACCATCGACACCCCAATACATCAACACTAAATACTATGTGTTTACAACTCTAACAACTACCACACATGAATTTATAGTGCAAATAGAACAACTTGATAATAATAAAGGCATTTAGACAATAGAATTGTAAAACAACTGTGAACTATACATTACCTGAGTGATGTTTTGGAGTAGGCCATATTTGCAACAGATACTTTAGTACATTGATTGGTTGTTGGTAATCCAGTTCAAGACTTTTTGTAGTTGCAGTAGGCGTTAGAGTATCACTTGAATGTAGCATAAGTGGTGGTGCAAGTGCTGTTGCCAAGTTTTGAGCAGACATTTTGTTTCTATCGGATGCAGACACAACTAAGGCTAAATGGTCCATAAGAAAGATCAAAGTAGCCTGAAAGAGATGGAAATAATACACTTGAATTACAAGCATCTACTTGTAATGTAAAAAAAAGGATTCAATTTCAATTGCAACCTTGATATTTTATACTTACCCTGTTGATACGCGGTAAACAGTCAAGGATGGAGAACATGAGCTTGGCGTTGCCTTCTGGATCATCTGGAAGACAGACACCAAGTGCATCCACCATCATTTGATATAGGCATTTGGTGAATAATGGTTCTGGAAGTTCTCTTAAATAATCTTTTAATACACCAGTTATTACATTAATATCGGGAACATTATCTGGACTCAAATCTACTGATCGACTATTCCGTTCAAAGGCTTCACGTAGGACACGTTTCTTTGTCGCTGATCCACAAAGACGATATAAACCAATAATATCAAGTCCTCTACGTTCAACTTCTTCAACACATCTCTTTATTATGATTGGTATGTGTTGGGTAGCAGTAACTAAACCAGTTGCAACACCACCAGGAACACCACCAGTTTTATTCTCACGATTCACTACAGTTTCCAAATCGACACCAAATAAAGGTGTTGTTCGGGATAATGTGAGTGTAGACGAGATTTTTCTTCTATACAGAGTATGAGAATCGGTGTGTCGCAATCTCAAATAGAGTGTTCCTGTAACAACCTATTTTATAAGTAAACACAAATGCGACCTATGTAAATATTCACCTCGTGGCTCAATTTTGAGTGCTAGTTGATGTATAGGTCCAGACTTTAATAATGTTGGTAAATATACCGAACCTTTGTAACATAATTTATGTCTATATTGTGGATCCCAAGAGTATATTAATAAGTCCAATTCTCTGTTGTTAACTAAATCTAATTCGAAACTTTCATCCCAATCGAAGACTAAATCACCTGTTCTTACCTGAATACGGGAAATACCGGAGTAGATTTATTAAATAATTATTAAAACAATAATATACTTACCACCGTTCTAGCTTTATGTACTCTATCACATTCTAATACACAATACAAATCCCTTAAACCCGTTGATCCTAAGGAATACACTTTGTAAAAAATGTTATAAAAAAAAAACAAGGAATTCTAACCGGTTACGCTAGGAGAACCACCACTTGGTGTTACTGGAGTTGTAGCTGTAGAAGTTCCCGTGGAAGCCCTTAATCCCCGCCCAGCCAATAAATGAACCCATAACATTCCACTAACTGGCTCATCACTAACTGAAGTTAAAGCACTTCCGGGACCACTAAGAGACGGCAAACCGGTCATTGATGCTCCAGAACCAGGTAAGCCCGGCTTATCGATTTTATACTTGAGAAATTCTAAATAATTAAAGAGTTCTGTAAAATGACAAAAATTATAATATCGTTTGTGAATTACCAGCTGGATTAATATCCAACTGTCGATGACCTCTTGGTAAGGTTCCACTAGGTGTTGGAACTGGACTTGGGGCAGCACCCGATCGGACTGTATCCAAATCAAGAAGTTGTCGCATACGTCGCATAGACGGTGATCGTGTCGAACTTAAAGCTGTAAATCATTTTCAAAATAATAATAATAATAAATAAAAATTATTCTTTTATAAATAAAACATCTTACGTGAAGATGAGGTAATGTGTTGCGTTGATAATGATCGAGCAGGAGCGGAAGATTGTTGTGATCGTGTAAAATGTCTGTCTAATGTCGATGTCGTACCTGGTCGTCCATATGAACTATAGTAACCACCCTCGATCTAATAAAAATTATTAATCAAGCCAAAATAAAAGGGTGAATGATTAAAAATAGCAAAAGAAAATTACATTTTTTAAAGCGTCATGGATGTTTTCAGCACTGTAGGTGAATCTGGCCGCTCTTTGTTGATTTAATACGTCCCTGGATGCTCGGATTTGTTCATAAATTGCCGATGTAGACGGTGTCCTACTCAGCCACTGTCTGTACTCATCTGAAGTGAATACACTAGGTGACGAGGGTATCCGCCCTTTGTTATGAAAATGAAACGTGTAGAAAGAAGCAGTACGGTGAACATGTTGAAAGTTGTGCAAAATGATTGTTTGTGGAATTGTGCTTCGGATTATCTAAACTAATTGCAAATGTACAACATTGAAAATTGATAAGAGACAAACAAAAAATAAACTTGTCTCGCCTGTACTTGAAACTCTCAACTACTAACTAGTAATTAGTTTGTTGATTTGAATTTATTATTGTTGTCTAGAAAATGTAGTGCACTTCAATTTAACATCACTAAATGACAGTTTGTTCAGTGTGTGATTTAATGAGATCGTTGATTGTCTATTGTCGGCTTAGTTAAATTGGTGATGAACGTTAAACGTGTGTGTAATTGGCACTTTTTCCCAACAAACACACCAATTAAATTACGTGAATTGATTATATTTATGTGTGCCTGCCCCAGAAATGACTGTGAGAGTGTTGTTCATGGATTTTGATGGAATAAAACCTTCTTACCCCTATCTCTTCGTATTGATGGCATTTCAGGTGCTGAAAGAGCTCCATCCGATTCGTCTTGCAATAAAGTTGAAACGTTCCTATCTACAAACCGTTTACTCATACCTAATCTGAAATTAAATATCAACATTTATTAAAGGCGTCGAAAAAACACAAATTAAGAATCACCTTGCGGATCCTCGCGAATCTCGAGGTAATGAATTGAATTTCGTTCCAATATCAGTGGACGCGATCGAATTTTGACGGCCCAACGTTGGAATAGTACTATGCGGTACCGGTTGATTACGACTAAATAATAAATAGGAGAATAAACCAAAAAAAAATACAATAATTTCTTGTACCTGTAATAATAGTAGCTACTTCTTGGGCCCGTTGTTGCTTCTGTATCACTCGAATAATCCAAATTTGGTCGACCCCGGCGCGCCAACGTCCCTCCGGCACTATATTGTGATGCTGGACCGTATTTATCTCTGCTTAGTTGGGCAGCCACAGCTGCTTGATCCACATACCGTTGATTATACCTGCTAAGTGTTGATCCAGATTTCAAACTGGATCTTAATAAACTGTGCCGTCCAGCTTGTGTAATACTGGTATAATCTGAATATTCCGTATGGGGTAGGTGCTGATCGGATCCGGAACGGGGCATGATACGACGGGTACCCGTTCCGGTGTGCTGAACGTAATAATGTGATGAAGGACTTTGTTGAGATGATAATCTAGAATGATGATACGGGGGGTAGTTTGAGCGTAAGCACACATTTAGACAAGCATTAGCTTGACATGCAATGATGTTGTTGCATATGGATTAGACAAAATAAAATACCTTGGCGGCAATGGTTGTGCTCCAGCAGACATTCTTCTACCCGGCAGAGCAAAAGAATGTACCTTTTCAGCTAGACTCTCTAATGTATTTGGATAATTTCGTTCGTACGGTTGGAAATGTTGCATACTGGATTTGGGTTGTTCAGTAATTACGGGTGGTGGTGGTTGATAGCCCCATGAACTTGAATCAGGTGGTCGTGAATTGTAATATAAATCCAATCCATTACTATCTTGAGCTGAATGCCGTGAATCCATAGTTGGTAAGCCGAGACCTAAACGAGACCGGGATTCGCTCATCTCTCGACCATCCCCTGTATGTCTTTGGCGCATCGGATCCCTTTAATTAAAATTTTAGATAACAACAATGAATCATTCTAATGATGCGCAAGTTTTTTTTTCTTCTATTTGAACAGTTTTGAATTGATAATATTATCACGAAATGTTATTAGAAACTTTCGTAAAGTTTTCGTTCAAAGATTTACAGATCTATTAAAATTCAAAATCGAATATAAATGTGATTATTATTATTATTATTGAGTTTAAATTACCTGTGTTGGCCGAGATCACCTTCATCAGTTTCATCTTCACGTAGATCGCGTTTTATCACAACAACAGGCGGGGGTTTATGTTCGGATCGGGGCTGTACACTCGGTGAACTCTGACCACCTTTACTACATTTTCGTTGCCGAGTTGCCAATACCAATCGTCTAGGTATTGACATTATAATAACAACATCGTCTAGGCTCATCCGTGTTACATCCACTAAATTTACAGCTAAAATTTCATCGCCAACCTACACAAACAATAGGGTAATCAAAATACAAATCGACTTTCTATTGAATAATGGGGCGATAAACATTAGAATCTAATGATAAGGTTTCATCTTATTGTACAGAAAAGAAGCCTTGACAGCAATCTGATAACACCCAATTAACAAAATAATCAAATGTCATCGTGCTTGAAAGACAATCAGGAAATTCTCGAAATCCGACATGTTAATGTGGAAAATTTCCTCGAGATTCGCTAAAAAAAAGCAAATGCGAACGGACGAACAATCAGCAAATCTATCAGATTCTTCGTTATACGGATAATATGTGTTGGCATGCCTGTATTGAACCGTAACTCTCTCAGGTAATCTTGTCGAGACTGAGATTACTTCGTTGCCAATTAAAACTTGTCTTGCTAAACTGACAATAGATTGTCTAAAAATATTTCCATCGCCTGTTAAATAAGATTCGATGATCAATTTGAACAATAATTCTTTGTTTTTCAAGGGGATCATCACAAATAGGTCAATTCTGACGAGTAAATCTCAACAATAATGGCCGATTAAAGAACAGAATGGGACAATATCGTCACGCTTAGGGCAACATAAACGGTTCCACTAGGAATAATAAATATGTTGTAGAAAAAGAATACCTGGAGTAGTTAAATTTAAGAGTTTAGTAAAACTAGAGCACTCCCAATTGGTTTATAAGACAAATAAACAAATAAATACGACGTTAAATGTAAAGTTTCTGGAAGTAGCCTGAAAATAATCGGGTTTTATAATGTTTTCTTTTTTGTTGCTCTCTGGTAGCTGCAAGTTAAATTTAATACTATGATGGCTTCTCTTATTTTTTACTACAGAAAAATGTCTAAAATATTTACAGCGGAAGGTACGATTTTTTTAAAACTAAATCAGTTTTTTATCCGCTTTTATTATTATTAGAATTTTACCTTAAGACATCCGCTGTTGTAGACGGCCGATTCCAGAGCTATTCTCGATATAAATACACCATCATTCCTATCAATACCATTACCTTCACGTATATATAAGCCTAGGGTTTGACCTGGCCGTTTAACAATTTCAACAAATTGGACAGTGTGTTTTGCATCCTGCATTGCCAGAAAACGTTTCGCCGCCTCACTGGCTGACCGTCCTAAATGTCGGGAATCCAATATACGAACTATCATCTCTCCCAGTCGTTCCACATGCTGTCAATGAAGAAGAAACGTTATGAACAAACAGTACCCGATGAGACCGAATTTCATGCATCAATTGTAAACACCTTTGAAATTCAATAAACAAACAACGTTTTCTTTAAAGCAAAGAATTTTCATTGAACTCTTTAGACATTCGATTTCAGAAAAAAGTGACCAAGTCTTGAGCCAGATATAACGCGTTTTTCGTTTCTCTTATGAGGGTAAGAAGATGGTAGGTAAGAAGTGTTAGAACGAATTGTCACCTGGCACTAATAAATAAACCCACCCTCTTTCTTCTAATTGAATATCTTTCTCCTCAAATTCTAACCTAGGCAAATTCTGCTATACAGGGTGTTATTTTCTAAAGTGGTCAATTCTTATGAAACTCCTACCATTTCAAAGATTTGTAGGGGCGACTCTGGAGACCATTTTAGCAAAATTATAACCTCGTAGCTCATTTCAAAGTTTTGGACAATGTCGCAATTTTCAAAAAGAAGCAAAGCACTTAAAACGGCTAAGAACGGTGATTTTTTCGTTTTTCTCCATTGCATTGTAGAGAAAATGCAAAACATTTCCACCTGTTCCAGAGTAAAATGGAGAAAAACGAAAAAAATCGCTGTTTTGGAGGATCTACGAGTCATTCTTAAAGTGTTTCGTGCTTTTATCAATCTGAAAATTGGGGCCGACTTCACGAGGTGCTAGTTTTGCTAAAATGGTCACCAGGGGTCCCC
>JAZBGW010001867.1:0-13545 GCA_037464815.1 Mylabris variabilis | reverse complement strand
GTTAGTAACATAGTTGCTAAAAGATCATATTTTTGTCGGAAAAACTTATTTATTTCCCTGTTAAAATCGAATTTTCCGTATTTCTTGATGTAAGATGAGTTATATACACTGCACCCGTTAATTCTCATATACTGATCTGTGTGGTAGTAACCAACCATTCCCAAATTGTGGTCTCATGACGAGGATTGCGGAAAAAATCTAAAAAAGTTTAAAAGTGATTGAATTCATTGTAAATTGTTGCATTTAGTATTTATTATTGTAGTAACCTCACTGATTTGAGTGGATTGTTGACAAGCAGTGGCTAGGGTGAGCCCGTGCCCACCCTGAAAAGTCAGTACCCACCCGCAAATAATCTCTAAAAATTTATATGAAAAACGTTTTGCTAAAATGAATACCACAATATTTGTATGATCACAGATACCAAGTCAATTTTTTTTTACATTTGCATGTGTTTTTGTTAAATGAAGTGCCCACCGAAAGTTAAGTTAGCCCACCTAATGGCCCATCCTAAAATTTGATGTTAGTTCCGCCACTGTTGACAAGTGTTGAGTATTTTGTTGGTTGTAATATTGTTTTTTTTTGATGTATGATTATTTGTAACTTTATCAACCATCTAGGTAAGGAAAAGGGAAAAACACATTGTTATAAGTTTATATTTACGCCTATAATTACAGCCCTGAAGAAGCGGAAATAAATTCGCGAAACCGTTGGCACAGATCGTTGTTTTTTGAAATCTGTCCAGTTACCTCATAAATTTAGTTTAATGTAATAAAATAAAAATTTTCTAAAAGTATCTTCCATTCGGGAGAAGGTCCCTCTACGTTGCTATGAACAAGGCTCGGCAAGATATAGAGCCGGCTCTGGACATGATAGATTTATATTATTGACCTTTAATTAATGATGAAAGATTTGCCACCATGTTAGTTAAAGAGGAGCCAACTCAATTTGAAGAGCTCCTATTATGCAAGAACATTAAAAATCGGCTGATATTAAAAAAATGGTTGAAACTAAGACATGATTATTATTGTTTCACTGAAAGCCAATTTTCATAATAATTGTCTGGGTAAAAAAGTTTTCCAATCCGCCACTAGAGACTACTATTATATTTTCGACAATTTTCACTAATCTACAACAAAATTATCAAATTATAAACAAGATAATAATGTATACCGTAATTAAGCAACATCTTAATGGAACATTGTCAGGTATTCTCTGGATATATTCTAATACCTACATACAAGCCTTATTACATCCTTCTGAATGGGCAAAATGTATAATAGCATCGTTGCTTTCCTACACTATATTTCGTCATTGCTACTTTTATGCCGCATTGTCTGGTCCATGATCTTTTATACGTGACAAGATTACTACTTTATTTAACGTATAGTATACTGTAAGGAGGCTTTACGTATTTGTCTCACTCACAAGTCTGTTTTCTTTTCGATATGCTTTAGATATCGCAGGGATGTGGGTGCGACTGGAATTAAGAAGGACTCTAGACTGTCGTTGTTTTCTCGTGTTTTTCTTCTTCTTCGACATTGCTTTATTTTTTCTTTGTTGTTTCGTATTTAAACTGTTATACACCACTCCTTTCGATAGACAACGCATGTTTTTACAATAATTTTTTAGCCGTAAGGTGCGTCAACACCCACAATTTCAACAATAGTTTTCGATAAAAATATTATAGAAGTTGTAAAAAAGATGCAATTCTATTTAATAAAATTCTAGATTGACCAATGCCATTGTAAATATTTCGTAATAAATATTCTCGTAATAGAGCTACAGTGTGAAAAGTTCAAGCCTGCGTTGAGATTCATGAGTCAATTTAGTTGCAATGACAATAAACTGAGGGCTCGAGGTTAATTCCATATGGAATGTGATGTGTATTTATCTTGCTTGTTATAGTTATCCTATTCTCTATTTTAATATATATTTTTTTGTTATTCTATCACTCATAATTGCATTTCTTATACAATGTTTTCTACGAACATAAGCAATAATAATCGTTTCCTATATTTGTTGTTATAGTAGAAGTATTACTAGTAGAGACAGCATCTGTCCTACTGTAATACCCCTTGAGACAACTTTAACAAATCTCGACCATTAGCCACCATACTCGGCGATTTAATTGACCAACCCTTGGAGTAATTAGCCAACTATATAGCTATACATGTACACACATACACATAGAATTCTGTTCTCAGTGGACCATTCTTGACCGAAACTTTTATAAGCAGTTTTGTTCTGCCAATTAAACGCGAATTTCATGTTGGCACAAATGTTTCTATTCTATCGTTTTTTTATTCAATAGAACATTTAAAAAATAATTATTTATAGACTTCAAAATAGAGAAACGTGACTGAAACAAATATTTTCACCCTCGTTGTGAATTTGTATTCAATAAATTATAGTACTTTTCATTTATATCAACTCAAAAAAACAAACAATTACGGTTTTTATTTAGTAATTGCCATGTTTAACGTCCATTTATTACATCATAAATTATTTCAAATAGTGATAAGTTACAATGAATCGAATATAACGTGTTGCATTTAATTCCACTCATTTCAACATGCAATTTAATATAATTTGAACTATTAATCTCAACATAAACCTATCAATCAAAAAACACTATACACTATGTATTTTCTCGTTTTAATACGAACTACTCACTATCTAACTAAAAACAAATATGATAAAGTTATAGAAGTTTTAAGAATATTTCAAAATTTCGAATATGTTACAGTAAATGAACTGTATACATTTCCGTCATGTAATAATCTAGAATTTATATACTTTTAGTTAAAATCACGCAATTCTTAAATGGGAAATTGTGATTTATACAAATATACATTTCGTAATCATATTGGAAAATACTATACAAGCTTCTCATCAAATTTACTCCCATCAAATATTAAAATTATCATCAATAATTGATTATTAATTAACAACATAAATCACCAATTAAACTAAAATAGTAATTCATATTAATATTCTATTATCTATCATTTGTGGATATATTTACAAAATATTAATAGTAATTATTGATTAAACCCGGACAGGAGATTTATTTTCTCCTATTGATTTGGTAATTTAATCTCAAATCTGTTATTCCTTCACGTTCTGTCATTTTTAATGGGAAAAAAGGCTACCGTATACGCAATAATAATACAAAGAGAAAGCATCCCTTGTTTTTTGTCAAAAAAATGTTTTTACCAAAAACGTTTACACTTGTCTTCTACTGTTACAATTGTCAAAGAAATAATAGATAACTTTGTAATCTGATCCGTGTTTCTTCTTTATAATGGTTCAACATACAGTTGTATTTATATTTAAAAAAAAATGGAAAAAATAACAAGAAATTTAGACCGTTAAGTATGTCAATCAATGTATGAGTAAAGAAAATTTGATTGAAAATTTCCTTTGTGTTTTCCACGTCAAAGAGAGCTTGTGTCTTATCCGTTTTTTTTTTAATGGAAAGCAAAGCTATGAGAATCATTGTGGAATTACAATAAATAGGTGATGATTACTTTTAAATCTAACTGTATTTAATCAAGTCATCTACTGTTTGAAATACATTTGTTTTCACCCTATTGACCCTTAAAAGGATGTAAATATTTGAACACCTTCACCACTTACATAGAGAAAAAAAAACAATCCACATTTCGAAAAACTACCTGAACAAAGTGATATTTGTCTTGTGTAAAATAATTTGTATTTTGTCAATTTATAAATAAATACAATAATGAATTCAAAATAAATGCAAATTGATAATATTCTTGTTAGTATATCCGCTAGTATTTCATTACTATTAGTTACAAATTCTACAATACATTACCAATTATAGTATGCTTTATTAATGCTTTTAACGAGAGGCATAAAACAACACTGTAATGAATTTTATAAATTCGTCACGAACAACAACAAGTACCTAAATGTTTTTAATAAAAATTTGCATATAACGCAGACCATTTTTTAACCAATATCTTGTACTTGCAATATTTATGTACACCTGTCAATTTGTTTCTTACTGAATCTATTATCAGTTAATTTTATTGCTTTAGTCAATCTCTTAAGGGGATGCTGGAGTCCGCTCTCTATTCAAGGTCCGAAAAAGTGACAATTTTTCATTTTTCTTTAATCATAGATTCCTCGATTGTTTTTTGAGATATTCAAACTTCGTAAACAGCGTTGAATTGGGAGATTTACTGTGTATCTGAAGAAGTTTTATATTTTGCAAAATTTTCACTAAATTTTAAAGTGCAGGGGAAAATGTGGAGCATGTTAACATTTTTTAAGATAAACATCGTACAGCAGCTTGTTTGAAAACTTATTTAAGGACGGAGAAAAAATTAAAGAAACTTTTTTAACTTTTTGGATTTTCCAAAATTGGATTTCTTAGAATCCATCTGCCCATGAATAAGCTTTCAAACAAGCTGCTGTACGATTTTTTATCTTAAAAATTGTAGAAAATGGGCGATTTAAAAAAATTTAACATGTTCCAACATTTTTCTCTGTACTTTGGAATTTAGTGTAAATTTTCCAAAGCGGAAAAATCCTTCGGAGACACCATAAAACGCGCAATTCAACGCTGGTCATAGCGTTTGAATATCACAAAAAGCAAGCTAGAAATCGATGATTAAAAACTGGCACTTTTTTGGTAACCGAATAAAAACCGAACTTCAGCTTCCCCTTAAGAGGAAGTCGGAGAGATTTGTCGATTCAACGTGCGAAAATAGTCAATTTTCAAACAGCGATTACTCGCTTGTTTTTCAAGATAATGTCAAAAGTTGACGTGCGTTGGATGGAGCATTTCAAGCTGCATACTCTAAAGCTTTTTGTCTTAGAAAAATGTGATAAAATTCTGAATGGCAAAGAAAATTCTTGGACCCTGCTTTTTTTTGGACATTTTCCTTCAAAACTAGCTAAAACTTATTGTTAGCCAATATTATCGATTTTCAATATTTATGAAGTGATTCAGATAGGAAATTGAAAGAGCTTTCCAAATCTTTAAGAATTTTCCCGATATGTTTGTTAGTTTTTCGATAACTGAAGAAAATTTAAAAAATGTCAAAAAATTTGCACTCCAAAAATCTTTCAAAGTTATGTCGAATATTTTTCATAGTGGATCACGAATAATTTTTGTGTTTTATCTAAATAGTGTGCAAAATTATTCGAATCAATTTTGACTATGTATGTAGAGTATTTGAGGGCCTATTTAATAAACTAGGAACACATTTTATAAATTTACCGACTCCACAATCATGCCATTTCGTGTTCATAACAACTATAATATTTATTTATGTTACAAAGATCGTAATGTTAGTCATTATGGTATTAGTCGTGAAAACGAGGCGAACACCAAGTAGGATATTACGACATGACGACCATAATGATTAGTTACGATCCGGGTAACAAACAAATTTTATGTGTTATAGCGTGTTATAAAGCAACGCTACTTAAATAAATCTCACGACTATAATGAGATCTATTTCAATGAAATCGAGTAGAAATATGAAGACAGCAAACTTTTTAATTGTTTGACATTTTTACCTTTAGATTGTAACTAATCATTATTATAAAAATCTGCATTTTAAAATCGTTGAAATAAATCTCATCACATAAACTATAATAAATTAATTACAGCCTTTAGTCCAATAAAGTCAGTCATTATAGCTTTGAAATTTATCTCATTTACTTGACTAGACGCTACCACATAAATAAAGTTTCGTTATTAGTAGAAATTTTGAATTTTTTAATTGATTTTTCTCTTGTTTGCTCGTATCTTTATTTAAATTTTTAATCAGTAATACAAAATGTACAGAGGAAAAAGGGCTAAAATATTATTTTGGAAAATATACACAGTCGCCAGTTAATTTTGAAATAGTTT
Organism: Mylabris variabilis; assembly: GCA_037464815.1. Lineage (NCBI taxonomy): Eukaryota > Metazoa > Arthropoda > Insecta > Coleoptera > Meloidae > Mylabris > Mylabris variabilis. The sequence continues at coordinate 7,655 of JAZBGW010001867.1, read as the reverse complement.
TTTAAATTTCTATGAAAAATAAACGTTGTAGGTCCATTCAAAACGATTCAAGAAATGTATTTCACCAAGTGAATATTGAAATTAACTCTTTGAAATATCCTGTTTCGGAGGACAAAGCTAAAGATTACGCTACTACAGAAGAAAACAAGAATATGCTAATACGGCTAAGCTAAAAATTGAAAATTAAGTTCAAAAGTCGACTTATAATGCTCAGCTTGTGCCCTTCTGATAATTTAAGTTAAAGGTATATCAAATCTAACAACGAATCCTGAAAAAATTGAAATGAAGACAGTTTCAACAAAAAATGCACTTTTAAATAATTGTAGTAATATTGTAGCAAATTGTACCGTTAATTTTGTCATTCAATAATTTTTCCAATCAAATAAAGAAATAAAAATAAATATTATTAAAAATGTCATTAAAATAATCACTGCTAGTGTTGAAAAAGCGACTAATTTTACAGTCTGTTCTATTTAGAAATTCCATCGTTTCATCTACATGTTACAAATTTACTTTGTGCTTTTAACGCAAACGTATTATGTACGCTAGCTTAATGCTAAAACTAAGCTATATAAATTGGATTATTTTCAGCTATCCGAATTAGCTTCAATACTAAAAATTTCAACTTCTTTTTTTAATTACATTAAAATACGATTCACAATCAATAAATACTATTTGTATTCAGACGTGTTTATTCGATTAATCTCTTAAAAGTTTAGTTGAGGAGTGTTATTTGAAAAAGACATTCCCCATGCGATGTGAATATAGTAGAAGACAAACATCAATTGAAGGGGTTGTAGAAAACACGATAATAATCGTCTGAAATAAAACGTTTTATGTTTATTGTTAGGGCGACTGAGATGTATACAATACACATATAAACAACAAATAATGTGGTGATGTTGTCAACATCATCATCATCATCATCATCATCGTCGTCTTCTCAGTTTGTCAAGTGTATAGAGAATGAGGAGTTATACAATAGCGATGCACTTAATACTGGAAAGGAAACACACGGATGGATAAGATAGATAAACAATAATAAAGTCATTTTTATTATATTCTGAATAGCATATCATTTACACGCTGTCATCTGGCGTTTTCTTATTGCAATCATTAAACTTACTCACTTCTTATACGATGCTTCTATTTCGGGAGCAGCTGTAGTTAACAAATAGAAAAAAAAAACAGAATTTGGTAGAAATGCACCACAATAAAAATTCCCTCGTCAAAAAAAACAAACAAAATAAATAATTACTAATGCAATGTCGGCTCGACAATGGAACCGAAAAGACTTTTATAGATCATTCAAAGGGATGTGGGATATAATTTGAATAAAAAAACATGCCAGGAATGCCATTTTTGACAGTGTTAGAGATGGTGTTTTAAAAATGGGCGCTACCACCACTACCATCATCACCAATTCCGTGTGTTATATTTATAACACATCAGTGATGTTGAGTTGTGCAGCTCGAGTAGCGACAAATTGTGTCATTAGTTAAAATGACACAGGAAAAAAAACAAACCACAACAAAAGTCATATAGAATATAACGCCGACAAGATGATCATCTCTACAAATATACCGTAAACATGTGCAAAATAATTTACAGAAGACGACACAACACCTGTTCTAGAATGGTGAACTAACGGGAAAAATACTAATGTTCGGATGGGAATGCTAAAGAAGGGTGGATTTATAATAGAATGACAATCCTTAAATTTCATTTTTTTCCACTCTTGTATAAAAGACAACAACACTACTATTTCAAAATTAATTGTTTTCGATTGTATCGATTCGTGTGGTGGTAAAACTGTTTATTTTTCTTCTTCTCAAATTGTTGGCGGGTTAGAATTTATTGTTGTCCTTAATTCAAACACATATTTCACTGTCTACACCTTTGTTTTGATCATTAAACATGTAGATTGGGCTAATATATTTAAAGGGGGCCTTTAGTCTTACTATATTCTCTTCTTTTTTTTTGATCTTCGATTGATAGTATCAATTTTAACAGGTTTTCTGTTTATTTGACAAATGGTGAACGTTTTCAAATAACATAAGTCATCTTTATGTGATTCAGCTTTCATTTATGATGATATCAAAGAATAAAAAAAACTTTAATTTGATATAATAATAACAAACTATTTTAAAACGTACTCCCTCGTGTATATTTGAAGGAATTTGCTAGATAACGATATAGAGCCATAATAATATTCTAATGGACTAATATTATGGTTATAGTCACATTATTTATCTTAAACATTCACAATTTGTACCTCAATTTCCTATATTTTTCCCCAAATTAAATTATCAACTCTTCAATGGTGTTTTTATTCAAAGAATCGAAGAATTTCTCGTGTTTCCTTTGCTATCAAGCTGCAAATTTGCTAATTGTAATTCGTAATAATAACTGTTATTGTAATTTATACAGTTGGTTGAACTTTGTAATGCAGTAATTAAATTGCTATGGGAGATATTCTTAAATAGATATACTAGAGTTTCTAAGATGGGCAGCTGTAGAATTGATTGAAACTGATTATACTTATTAATAAGCAGGTATTTTCAATCTAAAGGATGTGTACTAAACAATAACAATCTGATAAAAACTTAATAATTGAAAAATATTCTCACAATCACTTGTCTATTTTATTATGAAGAGGATGATGTAGAATCGATAATGAGTTAAAGTTAATTGTTATGTTAATCATATGCAAACTTAATTAGCATCCGAATTTCAACATCTAAGCCGAAATTCCAATTTTTATAAAAATAGCTTTAATATAATCAAACGAGTTAAATATTTATTGGTTGGTATAAGCGTAAGCGAATGATATAGCTTCATGGTTCATAATGATCGTAGGTGGTTTTCTTTTTTTTATATATATATAAGATGATGACAGGTAATGTTCAAAATGGACAAACTAACTATACGTAGGTATATGCGAGGAGCCAATTATCAAGTTGAAATAACTATGTCCGACTTTGATACACATGCAAGTGTTATAGAAAACGCCATCAATTTTTGGGATGCTCAAACAAAACGAAAGAAAAAAATAATGTAGAAATAAAACGAATAACAATCAACAAGTCAGACACCGCTGCAGGGGCACTTCTCTCAATTAATTTTTCAGCAGGATAGTGTGTCTACTAGTTATTTCTCAAAACACTTTGTAACGAATGCAAAAAGACGACCAAACAAGTTTACAACTAACTTGAACGAAGATATACTCTGTTAAAATTAAATAAGAATTTTCATCAAAATTTAGAACTTTATTTTAAAACTCTAAAACAAGGGGTGCTGGAAACTAGAAAAAACAAGACCTATCTAGTTTTGGATCAGGTTAGATTTATAACTAGATTTCTATATTTATTACAAATCTTTATTATCGTCATAAATCTCATACATAACGGTAACGAATTCAGCTTTCGCTCGTCACCGATTCGTTATAAACTCTCCATTATACTTATAAGATTTAGATTTAATACCGTATGAAGCGATTTTTACGAAATTTCTGAAAATAACGAAATTTCTGAAAAACAGTCGGTATAAACTACGTAACCCCATGCGCACTTGAATCAAATCAGCTGGTCGTACTGTTAGATATCAATTTAAAATAATCAGCTGCCAGTTGTGATTATGAAAGCTTAAATCTTTTACGTATAGCGGAAAAGTCTTTTCGTTATAATCTGGCCCTTACATTATGAAACTATAACGTAGCGTATCGGTTCATATTTGTAGCAAGCAAAAACTGTGTGGTAACGTGTCACATAAAAAAAAACAAGTGGACTGTATTTTTGGTTTTATTGACATATTCGATTTGAACAATGGTTTGTAACGATCTCGATAAGTTGATCCTGTCGTCTGGTGGTGACTCTACTTTTCGATTATTTTCTCACCCCCAACCTAAGGGTTGGTGGAGGTAGTTTTTTGACCCGTATGGGGTGCAGGGCCGTACAGCACATCTCTATGTATAGTTAACTCACAACTTTAAGAGAATAATAAACCAACTGAATTTCGTAAGGAACTACAATTTTACAATTTTTTCAATCAAAACAGGTTTTGTTCAGGGTTGTTTATGGTTAACACCTGGTGTAAAGCGGTTAGTTCCGTAAATGAGTTACAGATGCTAAAATAAACAGAAAATTTTAAGCTACCCTTTCTTAATGGTTATCATTCCAGATGGTCTTTGTTGGTAAAATTTTATTACTCTCTTAAAGTTGTGAGTTAACTATACAAGAAATTCTTGTTTGTTTTATTATAAATAATAAATTATTTAATCTATAGACTTCAAATTTAAATTAATACTACAAATAGGTTTTTCTTATATAGTACTACTATGATCAAAAACTTCCGGGAATTTGTATTTTAAATTAGGTACGCCCTTTACCGATCCAAATAAATTTTCTTTCTCGGATTTGTAAAGCATTCCCCGAAACTTATCTCAAACGTGAGCGCCATCTATATCATTACTAGTTGTTTGGTGTCTTTTTACATCAGTCCAGTCTTTGCAGTTCATCACATTTCAAAATGGAGAAAAATATTGAACAAAGGGTTTGTTTTAAGTTTTGTGTTTCTGACGATATTTCAAAAAGCCTACGGAAATCTTGCTCTCTCAAAAACACGAGCATACAAATGATATTCGGTATTCAAAAAAGTCTCAAAGAAGTTGAAGATGCAGCTCGTAGTGGACGCCCTTCGTTATCGACAACCGACGATTATGTTGAAAAAGTTAAGGCAATCGTGCTCAAAAATCGTCATGCAAGCCTCAGAGAAATAGCTGGTGAGCTCAATATCGCGTATGGATCGGCACAGCACATTCTGGTGGATATATTGGACATGAAACGCGTTGCAGCCCGACTTGTGACAAAAGACCGGAATTTCGTTCAAAAACAGAAGGCGATTTCTGAGATTGCAGACGATCCTACCATGATGAAACGCATAATTACTGGCAGCGAAACATGGGTTGACGAATATGATGTTGAAACTAGTCAACAGTCATCATAGTGGCTCTATGGAAATGAACCAAAACTGAAGAAAGCACGTCAAAGTCGATCGAAAATCAAGGTTATGCTCATAGTTTTCTTTGATTACCGAGGCGGTGTTCACTATGAGTACCTACCAAAAGGTCAAACAATCAATAAAGAGTACTATCTGGGCTTAATGAGGGGTTTGAGAGATGCTGTGCGTAAGAAATGTCCAGAATTATGGATCTTGCACCATGATAACGCTCCGTCTCACAAAGCACGCATTATGGCCGCCTATTTGACCAAACACGCAGTAAATACCATCCCACAAGCACCGTAATCTCCGAATATGACATTCTGCGACTTTTTCTTGTTCTCAAAACTTAAATTACCGCTTCGTGGAAAAAGATTTTTGAGTCTAGATGAAATAAAAGAGAATGCGACGAGGGAATTGAAAGCCATTCCTTCATCGGACTATGAAAAGTGTATGGATGAATGGATTAAGCGTTGGCTTCAGATGGGTGGTACTTCGAAGGCGATAAAATAAATATACCCGAAAATTAACAAAAAACCCTTTTTATTTACCAATTCCCGGAACATTTTGATCATAGTGTACTTTGTTCAAAACGGTCAAATTGAAGTGTAAATTAACCACTTTAAAATGGAATTCTAAGGACGAAGATTAAGATTCTTGTTATAAGTATAGACTTTGAAGTTCCTGTTGTTCAAAGACTAAAGAGATAGAATGGTATGTTTTGAACTAACATACCGAATAACCCTGTCTCAATTTCCACCTCAGCTCACCCTTCTTTAACCAACGTCCAGACTGATAGTTGCTTTGATAAATACAATGACAAAATAGATAAAATACAAATTCCAAACAATCCGTTATTTCAATTAATTCACGTGAATTGAAAGGGTTAATTGTTCGAAAACTAATTAGTTTTACATTGTTGCAATATCAGTAATTTAATATCAGTTCAATTAATTTATAGACAATGTTAAATTCCAGGTGTATTAAATTATTAAAAATATTCTTGTGTAAGAATATTCCTGCAGCGATAAACGGCCATATAGACTCGTATAATCTAGGTGACCGATTTGCCCAACCTTTGATTAGATCGAAGTATAATAAACACATTTCAGTAAAGCACGAATTAACTAGAAATACAATAAGAAAACCTATAATCTTATCACAGAAAAAATACTAGTTTCAACTGTACAAATCAGTAGTGAATTGTTTGAAATCTATCTTAATTTGCATTAGCATGCAATGTAGGAATAACGCTAAGAATTATTGGGTACTTACCGATAAACACGTTATGTAGCCGTTCTTTGATTCGATACTCAACATAGCCTGCAACAATAAAATTAAGTTTAGCTTAGATTGAGTGTTACTTGATAGGACGTACGAATCAGCCTTTAGCTATATAAACTTGATTTAATAGATAATCAATAATTAACGAATTTCCTCAATGTTATTGTTATGGTTTAAGGTTGATTGTTATTGTTTGGTTTTACAAAAGCGCAAACATCTAACCGTATTACAATCTTCTTAATTAAATTGCAAATTAATTAATTAACAAATTGGTATAATGTAAATTGTATATGGGTTTACTACAATAATATCGTTAATTAACGTGTACTTTTATTAGATATTTTAATTCTTTATACAATAATAATCAAATTGAAAATGGTCGACAATTGATTGATACCGATTGAGTTGATTAATTACAAGTTAATTGTTGACGGTCAATGGAATGTAAACAAAGTTTGTGTAACAATTTTATACGACTATCGATCGTTCAATAAACTTTAATTTCCTGATTAAATAGACTGTAAAGAAATGAAATGAAGACTGGAAAAGTGTAGAACAAGAACAGGACGAAGAAAAAGAAGAAGAAGAAGAAGAAAGTAAAATAAACAACGAATCGGTTTCATTTAAATTAACTTCGGCATTCTACCAAATTTAATCAGATAGTTGCCATTTTATTTAAGTTTGAACTCTGTTCTCTTTTCTATATCACCTACATTTCATCTAATTACTATTCAAATAAAACAAGACAAGTTCAAAAAAACTAGTCTGTGACCAGCGGAAAATAAACGAATACAACTCAACGATCATTTCAATTACTGTGATTTGTTTAACATGACAGTTAAATGAGAGAATAGCATTATATTATTATAAAGTTTCCGATCTGTGAATAGGTTTAATAAGTTGGATAACTTTACGTGGAAGTTTCTTACAAGAAAATTTAGCTTGCACATTTCACTATATGTACAGGGTGTTTCGTTTTCGATGGTATTTAAGGATATTTCATGTAAGCTGTGATGGGACAAATTAACTGATAGCACATTCTGGTGCTAATTTTTGAGCTTCATCGAAAGGCCTACTTGGATTTTTGTTACATTCATTTGTTTTCGAGTTATTCAATCTTGTTCAATTTTTCAGGATTTTAAAACTGCTTTGTATCTTTTGTATTTTCAAAAAAATTAAATGCATTTTTGCCATTTTATATACAGTTTTTTAAGTAGATTTCACTTATGTAATTCAATTTTAGATAAGCCTTACGGTTTTTCGAATATAACACAAACTTATGTTTTTTTAAATAGCAACTATATTACCCAGTATAATTACTTATTCTTTTCGGATTCCAAATATATATAGTTTGTTGTAGGTATTTTCAAAAA
>JAZBGW010001866.1:840-13547 GCA_037464815.1 Mylabris variabilis | reverse complement strand
ACTGCCTAGGTGTTCCACTTCAAGTCCTTATAACAATTATTTCAACTTCAATATAAATAAGGGAGTAATGGCTACCACCCATACTTAGAAAAAACACCCTGTATATATTGACATTGCCGCAGCATCGATTTTTGTAGTTGTTTGACTATAATTCAAAGAAAAAAATCATCTCGTCTCACAAATTGCTGGGGCGAATAATAGTGAACACAAGAAAATGTCTAGCACGATTTCGATAATTTATATGCAAATTAATCTTAATAGTTTATTCATTAAGGTTTAGCAAAATAGTACCGGGTCTAAGTGAATATTAAATTCTAAAAATCAAATTGAATGGAGCACAACAGATACGTTCAAAAAAAGACAGCTTTAGGGGACTATCAAGACGACAGACAAATTTTTTAATTCGTTCCATTGGAAATTCATGAAGGCATTCGGTGTTTATAATGGAAAATCTTCGAAACGATCCAAAGTTGCTGGTTAGATTGCTATACATACACTTAAAATGCAAATTTAATACTTTTTAGGCGTGGATATTCTTGTATGAAGCGAAGGAAAAAAGTCGAACAGTAGCATGAATAATATTCGAATAAAATGAGAATTTTTCGTTTTAAGATAGAATATTAAATATTACTACAACATTTACAGGGTTATTCACTTCGGACTATTACTCTCATTATTTGTCGAGCGATTCTAAAAATATTTCAAGGTTTTACAGGGGGTTCTTGGAGAATATCCTAGCAAAATTAGATCCTAGTAGATCATTTGGAACTTGGTTAGAAAACGATCGTTTCTGGCGATGTTGCGATTTTCAAAAATTAGTCAAAAATGACTAAGAATGAATTGAGGATCCTTCCAACGTTGATTTTTTTTCATTCTAGAAAAAATGCGAAACATTTCCACCTGTTCCAGAATAAAATGGAGAAAACGAAAAAAATTAATGTTGGACGATCCTCGCCAGAAACAAGCTTTTTGGTTTGCTAAAAAGGATCTCCAAATACCCTCCTACAAATCCTATAACGCTGTATAGATGTTAGTTGAGGGATATTTTCATTCATTAATATTTACCTTGCCATTCATTGTCGTCCGACTAGATAAACAGGAACGTGATAGACTCATTTCGACTGCTTTTCTAAAGATCACACTTGCAAGTTCGTTTATTTAATTCTTCAACATTAAAATTATTTTATTGATTGATCACTAAAAATTACAAAATTATTATCATTTCATTTGTAATATCTTCGAGAGATTCGTAATTTCTAAAAACAGAATCTAACATTTATACTAGTTTCGTTCAATTATTAAGAAAGCACTATTTCTGATATGTCTACAGTCTATTTATGATAAAGAGTAAACTAAAGTTTCACTAATTTTAGATATATTATTACTCTAATAAAAAATTCTATTTGTTCGACTGTATAATAAAGTCGGTGTTTTACTATTTTTGATAAAATTGATTCGGTTCGTTGTCTTAAAATTAGAGTCTCAACCACTATTTTTAGTAACTATAAAGTTTTCGTTACAATCAACAGATGGTTTTTGCATCGTACGCTGATTGAATCTCATTCAAGCACCAAAACTAAAGAAACTGTCAGTGTGATTTCACAAATTTATTTTCATTCGATTAACTATAATATTGATGTAACATTTAATAGAATTTCTATAAGCACAATTATTAACGATTTTGTCAACAAATTATTGTACTGTATTGTTGTTATTATTGTATTAATTATTGTAGCTTTCTTTGGTGGGTTTTCAGGTTACAAACTGTAAAAATTGATAATTTCACGTACTGATACACGATCCAAAACAAAACAATAAACGACTTCTATTTTGTTTTATTTAATTCTACTATTATTATTAAAATATCGGATGATTGTTATTTAAATGGAAGAACTTTGGTGTCTATGTGTGATATATGTATATTATAGGTATGTATATGTTTATGTGTGTAAACCGCTGTGTATGGCGGCTCCGGGAAGACTAACACTGCAGTAATACTTCAGTCCGGGACACCGGATTCCTATTGATCAGACTGTAGAGTATTCGCGCCAAGAATTCGCGCAAACTCGTCCTATCCCCTTTTCCATATATATATTATACGTAACTATTTTACTGGAATATGAAATATTACATGTATATACCTATAGGAACATAATCCCCAATACTTGGGTACTTTACACCCAACTTTACCTATCTAATTACCACTTGTGAACGGTACAAGTATTTTAACACAAAAATAAATGCAATGCTTAAATATTTACCACATTTACACATATATAGTATCATGAACATGACACGTGTTCAAATCAGATATAGAGCAGTAGATGAAGACTTATTGTTGGATATGTAATGGAATAAATAAAAGTCAGGGACGAATCAGGTTTGCTGAATATAAAATCAATTATTGTACATTGCAACAAAGTTCTAAATCAACTATCGTAAAAATCTCAACTTGATAGATTGTTTTGTATAGAAACTACCTCGTTAATTCACATAAATTTTTATGTAACTAATTAATTAGTATTTTCATTTCTTGTATATCAATTCATTAAAACAAAAATCACGTCTATACAATAGATTTCCATAGAGAGATCTTGGCGATATTCCAAAAATAATTCAGATTTCACCAGATAAACAGGTGCATAAACGGCTCCTGGAAAATGATATTTCCATCTACTGTATAGTGTTTTTTTTTTCGAAAAAGAATATCATTCGCTCGTTTACCGACAATTTCACTACGCTCGAGTTGGTATTCAATAGAATTTATCAACGTTTACAGGCGAGTTTCTTCAATGATACAAACCAGAATCGATTATAACCACAATACAAATATAGATCAAGAATATAGCTAATAGTTGGAAGACTTAAAGGGGAGAATGATGAATCATTTATGAATTTCACAGGCAATTAGTAGTTCTAAATGTGTTAGTGGCTAGATGGGGAAAAATACAGGGAGATTCGCCGCTATTAAATAAATTTTTGATGTTTAGATCAACAGAATGAACTACGATATCTATACGGGTATATCCGATAAATTATAGTTGAAAATTGAATTTCGATGAAACATCACTGTCGAATATTAAACTGTCTAAAAGCACATTCCAAATTGATAAAGCATAGAGACTCGACTGGGCTTATTGATCAATTCTTTTTGTCAATACGATTATCGATCAATTAATATTTAACGAATCTCTATTAACCTTAAATGGGAGTCTAGCGGGTACACGCATTCTTAAATTAGAGCCTATATTGGGATTTCGGCTGAATCAAATTTGTAATGGTTGGGTAGCTCACAATTTAACCCTTAATTTTAGTGGAAAATTTCGACAAGTTGGAGAATCTTTTGTCTCGTATGAAAACTGTATTAACCTGTCAATAAAATTTGAAAATACGATGAAAGTTTGATTAAATCTCCATCCGATCGGCGTAGAAATAGGGTAGAAATAACAGGCGATAGTTTATGATCGTATTGCATAAAATACGATACACTTGTGTACCCTATTTTTGATTTTTGTTCTAATTTATTGTCCGGCAAATATGCAACGGTTAGCAATTTTATCGATTTTATTGAAAGAACTCTCGTATATTAGTCGAAAATTATAATAAATGGGACACAATTATCTAGGTGGTGGCTATTAATAAAATATAGTTGAAATATTGTAACATGCCAACCCAGAAATTGCGTTTTAATTATAGAAGAAATAGAAAGGGAACAATAGTAGAATTGATTTTACGGCAGGTATTCGGTGCCAAATTTTCCATAACACTCCAATATTCCTAAAATATTATTACAAGTTCAGGTATTAGATGTTTCAATTCAAATAAATGCAAAATCAATAATAGCTATTCTAACACCGTACCGTTTTCAACTTTTCCATTTAAAACCTTACAAAAACGACTTTCTATCATATTTTTTTAAAAAACCAAACAGAAAAGCCGTTTAAAAAACCGACAGAACAGCCACCAAATTTGAACAGATAGAAATGGAAAAGAGATTACAGTAACCAAGAATCAATGCACTAGCCATTGTTCCTCTGATCACAGTCGTATTAAAAAAAATGTGCTGAAATAATCGACTCATTCGAGAAAATCAAACCGACGACACAATGTCTCAATCAATCTTGGCTTAGTTCTTGATATCGATTAAGAACGAACAAAATCAGAGTTCAATCAGAATTAAACCGTCGATTTTATCATTTAAACTGAAAGTATATAACGTAAATCTAATTGTACAATGAAAAAAAACATGACTAAAGTATAAACGAACAAAGAATTGGAGAATGATAAGCATGCGAGAGATTCGTATCAAATCTCTCTTCAACAATTTTAAAAGCGGATTATTATAGACGATGCTAAGTAGAGGGCAATGATGAGATTTTTCGCGACGAGATTGTAAGCAATAATACAACTTATTTTCGTTCCATTACAAAGTTAAATCCAGTTATCCCATATAATTGTTAAGTTTAATTAAAGCGATGCAAACTTTAGATTCATCGTAATCCGGAAAATATTCAAATATAATCGGTTTTATTGTTATAAGCTGATTAATCAAAAAAAAATAGTTCTGTTGATCATCATTATCAATATCGTGTCCTGTTAGACCCTGACCCAATTCGTATATAGATTTCAATCGACAAATTATACACTGCAGTGTTTCATTTCGAAACACAGAAATTCACAACAACCTGATCGAATGAACGAATATGAAAGAATAGAATACGGAAGAATTATTTTGACAGAAATTCCGTTGTTGGTAGTTTTCTTTTATATAATATATGAACGATTTGTTAGACTGTTGTGTACCAATTTACGTCTCAAGGGCTGTGCAATTTCACATCTGTCAACCTTAACGATCGAGATAAATTCACAACAGAAATCCAATTTTTTCTATACAATGCGAACGAAGAAATTCGACAAGTTATCAGATCTGCTGCTGTCACTTACACATTGGCGAATTTTTAAGAAATAAATTTTTATTGACCTCAACTAAACGTAGAACCTACAACAATAGTCTGAAACATAATTAATTGTAGTAAGGGTCGAAGGAATAGTCGTCTCTATATCTAACAATAATTTATGTAGATCTAAATTGAACCTTACAAGTCTAAAATTAATTATTCTACCAAGACTATGGAGTTTAAACTTCAAATAGTAAATTAAAGAAATTGTTAAAAATTCAAATATAATTTCGTTATTATCACATCAGTTTCCTTTGTTGATTCCTTGACTTTATTATCTTAACACGCAACTTTACGACATGACCTTTAAAAAGGAATCTTGATCAACACACGAACAATTTTAGGTTTATGTTACACGCAATTAGAACACCAAGGTGCCGTTATTCTTCATTAAATTCAAGTATCTAATAAAAAGTAAAGCGAAATCTACAGAATGGACCAAAATTCGCGCTTAGTGACACGTTGTTAAACAGAAAACAGGGAACATGAGAAAAATGTCAAAAAAAATCATCTTTAATTTCGTAGATATTGAACATTATTTCGACGTAAATTTGGCAACATTCAGTTAACTTTAATAGCGCTAACGTATCTAATTATTTTGTATTCATTGAAACTAAAATTAAAACAATTCACTATGTTGCCACACATTTTTTCAGGTAAAATCAGCCCAGAATCATTTCCTGAAAATGCCACTTCAGGACAAGTGAATGAACATTAAGCTAATCATTACTGTTGAGAATGATTATTCAGCTGATCTACAGAGATCTAATAGCCAAACTCTTTTTAATAATTGAAATAAAAGAACTTAAAAGTTCAATCTTTGAGATCTTATATATTGAAAACTAGAGAAGATGTTTTTTTTAACATTTTTCTTGTTAGTTTTGGGTATTGGTTAACAACGTGTCGCTGAATTTCGGTTCACCCTGTATATTATGTACTCACACTATATTTTTCACAAACAGAAAGAAATGATGGCATAAAATGCGTGATTTCTGTAAATGTCGACATTACCCTTAGGTATAACAGAAAAAAAAACTGTAAAAGGGCTCGGAATAAAAGCAATGCCACATTAAAGACGAATGTCACAAAAAAATAGAATCGAGGAAAGAACGGCGATATCTTCTTTCTATGTCAGATGAGGCCAGAATAAATGAAGGGTTCTTCATTGAATTCTTTTGTTCGTTCGACGCCTTTTTTTACTTTCTACTAACTTTGTCCGATTTAAATTTGACCCCTTTTATTTCTTTCCATTCGTTTATGTTATCACAAAAAAAAGAAAAATTAAACAGGTGATTTTGAAAAAAAAAAGGTTTTGAAATGTTAAAGAGGGAAAATATGGGAAAATATAGGGAAGTTGAGGAGTTTATCTTTTATTCAAATCAAAACAATAGAAATTCGTTAGAATACGAAATGCACAAGTTTACTGGTGTAAGTGTTTCTAAAATTTTCAATGATAAACAAACAACTTGGATGGGTCTTGTTAATTTAAATGTACAGCAAAATAAATTACGACAATTTGTATATTAGGCCACTTTATTTCACTAGTAAAGCTCGCAGAATACTTACATGGAATATTGAGCGATAATTGTTAAAAAAGCGCCTATTTCAAATACAATAAAAGCTCTTTCTCAACTGGAATTCTATAATGATGAAATACTATTAAATGACTGGAATAATAATAATGAACATCATTGAAACTTACATTCCCAGATCTTGACATGAACGTATTTATGATTCCCATTGCGTTTTTTTTGAAAATTGCTTTTTTTTTAGAAAAATCTCAACACGATGATTGTCCTAGTTATACTGCTAGCTATACTGATATATACACGAATATGTTTACTGCGCAAACGAAAAGTCTTGGCAAACAAACTTGCCGAAATTTTAATCAATGTTTCCCCCTTCGTTTTTTTCCCTCGTGATCCTTCAGAAAAGTTGTATATTTATCGGCATAAATGTCAAATGGAGATTTGAGGATCTGGAAGTGATTTTCAAGAGACAAACAGATCGTGACGCAGTTATCTTGAATCGTATTTGGATCTTACTTATAAAAGATAAAATTGATTTTTAATGGTGCTCTATTTATTATCAAGCATTTATGGAAGCAAAATGCCAAAATCGTCAAACTCAATTATAGATTTTCATATGGAATATTTGAAGAAGATCCGAATCTGTGATATCTATCCAAGAAATTCTGGTCATAAAAATAAACGATTTCAGTTTCCGATGGGCGCAAAAAATCCTGGAAGGAAGGCTTGGAAATAATGCTAGCAAAACAAAGCATGTCAGATTTATTCGCAAATACAATGGATAATTTGTTGGAGAGAATCGCTTAAAATTGTGCCAACACTTGAAAAATTGTTAGAAAAATCATATAGCAGAGAGAATTTCTAAAAAGAAATGAAACCTAGAATTGCACCTTCACAACAATTAAATAAGCTTACATGTTACTATAAACATTCGTAAGAAATCTTACAGCTTCAAGGTGGACATTAGCAAGACTCAATGCAAGTCTATTTTCTTTTTCAATTAAACACGATCAATATTCACTCAAATAGTTCACGCGAGTTCCACATTATACATACAAAGTTCAAACAATGCGTTCATAAGTTTTCCCAACAATGCTCGTTTATCATAAATTTAGGTATACATAGATAGACGAATAAAATCCAAAAACTTTCATCTAATCACAGTAGAAAGTTTGTTGGAATTCCATTAAAACTAGTTGCAGGCAGAAAGCACACACGATTTTCCATTATTATCAATCGGTTTTATTGCGAATGAAACATGAATCGATTTCAGAGATTTAACACATGCACATACATGAAATTAGAACAAATATGTAAACGATTCAATCAACAAATAGATTACAATAAATGAACAAACTTTTTAGTAATTTAAATTAGAATGAAATATTATCAACTCAACTACAAAGCTTGTCTATAATTATATTTCTTCAAGCTCAATTTTGTATTTAAATTAAAAAACGTTCAATTAAGCCAAGTGTTGATTGTCTACTAAAATTCCTATCTAATTAAGAAATTTGATTTGATCATTAATTCGATCAATGAAAGGTGATAATTGTCAATTAGTTTCTAATCAATCGAGCAATTAAAAATGTAAATATAAACTAGAACGTTTTACTATAATTGGTCGTTTAAAATCGAATTGTTAATGAATTAACTTGAATCAACAATATAGGTACAAATCGATGACTGAAGGATCATTTCAATATCGATTGATCAATTAAATTAGTTTAAATAGGATTAGTCGCGGCACTGAGCTTAATTAGAAAGACAATACGACGTCAACTTTTTTGCCTACAATTAGCGGGTTTATTTGTTTCAAGAATATGGAAAATTTTTGATTGATCGATCTCAACTATAGCAATATTTTCCAAATCTCCAACTTATCTCACAAATAGTAAACTACTTGAAGATGATTTTTGTTGATATATCTTACAACTTGTCAGTACAATATTTTATTATTCGGGTTCATAGTAAAATTTAAGAGAGAAATTGTGTGTTGAAGTTAAGCCTGTAAACTTAGTTTTTTTGTGTAAATATCCCAAAATCAGCTCAATATGGTTTAAAAACTAAATAACAGAGATATATAAGTGATATCTCATGATGTAAGCCGATTTCCCAATCCTCACGGGGGCATGATGTTATAAACGGTTATCTATCAATGTTTTATAGTTTGCTACCCCACAGTTGGACTTATCAACACGAATATTTTTATTCTAATAGAAAACTATAAAATAAAGGCTACCGTTTCCATCCCTTATGCACCCAAAATCATTTGTCGTCGTTTATGGTCCGATTAACTTGAAATTTTTAGCAAGTGTTCCCGAGAGAATCTTTAAGATAAAGCAGAGCTCAAATCGACCGTTAAAATCGTCGAGAGAACTAAACAAACGGATTTACGACACGTTGTTTGTCTTGCACAAAAAAATATAAACGACTATGGAAAGTTTATTACAGAATATTTATAAAATTATAAAATGAATGTTTATTTAATTGCCTCTGCAACTCATCAATAAATCAAGCAAAGAGGAAATAATTTTAAAGGAATTGAATTTTAACAAAAAGTAATAAAAATGGTGGATGCGCCGGGTTAACTATTTATCGCGACGGTAGAAATATAACTTTGTTTAATTACTTGTTTAATAGGAAATTATTTATCGGTAAATTAATTAAGCATGAATTTTCGGGTTAATTAAGAATACGGGCAAACTAATTATAGTATAAACATCATTATAAAGTTTTTCTTTAATAATAAATTAACTACGCTTGCGTATCAACAAACACATGTTTCTAATAAACACAAAACCTAACCTCAAATTCTTTTTTACTTTTTGAATTTTACTCATTATCAACTTTTTTAATACAAAAATTGTTAATAATTATATTCACAATAATGAAACTGAAATATGTTGATTTATATTGTGAAGAAATAATTTATAATTATCGTAAGAGCACACCCATTCTCTATACACTAATTAAACGAAAATCATAACAGAATCATGCAAAATTAACTAAATTATTAATAATTATTCTAATAATAATAAAGCATCTGAGCCGATATTACCTGTTTAACAAGGGGTAGAAGGGTTTGTTCTATACTACGAGTTTTAATTTCTAAACAATCAAAATTTGTTGTACCTACACCTGCCATTTTCCTAAACCTACTATCTTTTTCTATTCTATAGGAAATTTTGTATTTAATACAGCTATCTCGCTCTATATTATAAGCTATAAGCATTTTGACATTTGATTTGGCAGCAAAACAGCTGATCAAATTGACAACAATCTAGCGACACCGCTGCCATCTCCTGACAATACTACAAATCAAAAATAGTTAACTGTTATAGTAGTTCAAATTTAACTATAATCTGTACAGGGTGATTCACGATCAAGAAAAAATAGCGATTCAAATTTTGTTGTTATTCTAACCCCCTTTATAGGACACTTAAATATCAGACATGTACAGCTGGAAAACGATCTTGAGGCCGAATCAATTGAACATTGATATTTAAATAAATTTACTTTATTTATAAACACATCAATTAAATTCTCACATTGCATGGAATCTTTGATATACACTCAATTACAATTAATAAAATTCACAAATAATCACGGACAAAAAATTTAACGCCCCTACAAACTTGATTAATCATCTATCTACTTTACTATAATATATTATTCGTTTTATCTAAATAGAAATTTTGTAAAGAAAATCAAGAAAACAAACAAACCAATTTCTAATAGTAATTACAAATTTGTTAGGACCTTTCCTAGAAACATCAGTTTTCATATATGTATCTCGTTTACGTAATTAATTTCCAATGAAACCTTGTTTCTCATTTTATTTGCATTCACACGTACAATCTCAAATATACACATAAACACGCATAAATTTCATTTTTTGATAATAAAATTTACAACCTTCCGTGATATTTTATAACAATTGCTGTTAATTATTATTGCATTAGTAACAATCATTCAACAACAATTTATTTATTAATCATTTACGTGACTTTTATGTAAAATGATAAATTTAGAATGTTATCAATTATTATAATTGGCTAGCTGTTTATTAATGACGATGATGGTGATGATGATCAGGATGGTGGTAGTCTTTTCATTGGTTTTTAATTATCAAAAATACTATACGAAATTTTGTGATCGTACACGACACAGTTGTCATAGTGATCATTTTTATAAAATCTTTATTTATAAAGAAATTTATATAAAAAAATTTGGCAAAAACATTTCGCAATCACACCATACAGTAACTACAACAATCAACTCTCCTTAATATTTTTTTTATATAAAAACCCAAATATGAAGAACACTCTTACAACATGTAACTTTAATAAAGTTAACAGACATAATTAAGCTAGCCAATTTTACGTTCTTCTCTCTAGTAATAATAATTTTAGTCTTAATAATAATAGTAATAATGAAATAAATTATATATCTACGAATAAAATTTCTTATCAAATAGATATACATCTTATAATAATAATAATAATTCTAATACTTTATTATTGATAAAGAATGTTTCTTTTTATAAAAACAGCTGAGATCGATTTCATTGTGTTAATTTCAAGGTTTTGAATTTTCCTGGTTTAAATTTAGATGAATTTTGTGCATATACCATATTTAAATGTTTATCAAACAATAATATTAAATTTATCTACAGGTGTCCCGTAAGTCGCGCATTTCTTTCTTAAAGGGCAAATATGGGATGAAATTCTAAGACGAAAAGTCCTGTACCATTTTGTCATCTGACCCACAGGTAATTAGTAATTAATTAAATCAAGTAGCCAATCAAGAGCTCGCTTGACGGTGAGACGTAGGAAACCGACCAGTTAACAAGCCGTTCAAACTAAGAGAGCACCTGATTGGCTACTTAATTTAATTAACTACCAATTATCTGTGCGGTGGATGAAATAATAGTAGGGGACTTTTCGTAGCAGATTTGCATCCCCTATCTGCCCTTTATCAGCGAATGAGCGACTTACGGGACATCCTGTATACTTACTAAACTAATAATATGAAATAAAATTAATGCCGATGATTATTTGTATTAAAAGAAGAGAAAAACGAGATTCGAGTAATAATCGCAATTATTACACCATTATACAAACGACTAGGCTTGCAGTCTATAGGCAATATTTCATAATATACAATATATAATTATTGAAACTATACAAATAATATTTGATTAAAATTTATAAATAAAAATATAATATGAATAAAAATGCTGCCATAGCAATAATAATTATTATTACCTGATTGAGTTCTTATTCAATATATATAGCATGTTTTTTTTCTTGTGTTTTATAAAATACAATATATTTTTGGCAGTAGTTCAAGACACCATAATTACGATATGATTATAAAAGGAGTCAACCTTTAAACTTAAAAAAATATTAATATATTGCTTTTTTTGTTAAATGATTTTTCGTTTTTTCGAAACAGGATAATTAAAAAAAAACACGATTAAAAACCATCTAGTACCTAATCAGTCTAGATTCTTTAAAGCAGGGTAACTTAAATAATTGAATATTACAACAAAAAAAGAAAAAGAAAAATGTGTAACGAAATAAATTATATCTGACAAACGATAAATATTATATAAAATTTGATGATTTGATGAAATTAATTAATTAATTAATCACAATTCAAGGAATGATCAGATTTAAGTTACACTGCTCCAAAAATACGATTTTTATAAAAGAAATGATTAAATTTTATCTTTTATATCATTAAATATATGATTTATATATAAAAGATTACAATTTTCAACTATCATTTCTTTAAAAATCACAAATTGTTCATTTGTATAATTAAAAAGGCAGTAAAATTTGTAATTGTTTCTTGTTTTTTGTGTGTGTGTAAAATAGTTTAATATCAAAGTATAACAGATAATGTTGTTTTTGTCTGGTGTATTTCAATAAAATTTGGAAACTTCTTGGACCCATCAATCAATAGGATTGAATTGGAATATCCACATATTTAGATATAGATAAATTTGTTTCTGTTAAAATAAAATTCTTTAGACAGCATAATGGCCGATTTCCAAAATTTTCTTCACAAATCTCCGTTTATTTTTATTAATATTTTAGTGAATATTGAGCTACATTTTGGAAATTGACACATATTCTTGTGTACTTTAATCATTTGTACTGTCAGCAAGAGAAGTAATTTATGCATTCCTTGCCAATATCTTTTTTGTTTA
>JAZBGW010001865.1:0-10321 GCA_037464815.1 Mylabris variabilis | reverse complement strand
TTCCAGGAACTACCCTACAAATCCTTGAAAAATGATTCGAATCGCTAGCCAATTTATGAATTTTTACACCGACACAACAATGATAACATTTGTTATACATAAAATAATAAAATTCCCAGATAAATTATCGAAAAATTGTCGATATCTACCAGAACATGTCGGATTTTATCCTTCCTCTTTTATAATTAGGACCATTAATAACAGTGTTTGATAAAATCAACAGCGAAGAAAACGTACTAGCAGTAAAATTTTCTATTATTATTATTATTATTATTATTATTGCAGGAGTTGTAGGCGAAGGCTATGCATAGGGGACATTCATATATCAAATCTTTCAAAACATGATCTCAGATCGTATCCATAATGTTGATATTTATCAATGTTTATCGATAAATAGCCGTGAAATTCGATATTAACACGAAAGGAAAGTCTAATATTCCTTACCGAATCCCTGGAGAGACTATTTCTCATACACACAAAATCAACATAAAAGAGAAACTGTAAATAGTCCATAAGTGACTGGCGTTTTCACAACAAAACTGAAAATTCATATTTCCTACTCTGGCTTTCGTTTGAAGATTCTTCAGCCCACGATTCAATTATACGTTCGAATTTGGCTGAGAGGCATTGAAATCAAATGGGAAAATCAACGATTGATCCCGAGGGTACTTGTTAACCAACATTACCATACGTAATACACGTACGTAAGACTTTCTTCTTTCATTGAACGATCCGTTGAGAGAGTATTTGTTCGGTTTTTTTTTGTAGGTTTATGGATCTAAAAATATCAACGACAAATTTCATGTCAATCACCTAAAGAAAAGTGCAAATCACCGTTATAGAAACAATACTTTCTATAAATGCTTATTATTGAAATTTCTTTCCAACACCAATCACAAATAAAAATTCGTTGAGGTTGTTTCATAGAACGTGCAACAAAAATTTAATATAAAATCACGATTCACGGTCAACTGTAACCGCATCATTATTACTTTCCATTAATACAATAAAAAAATTAAACGGGGAATAAATCAAAAGAATTCACGCTAAACTTTTACTGATGACGACAATAATAATTATCATGATAATGACTTGATGATGATGGACTTGTCAACGATAATCCGACGATTTACTCTCTCATTTCACTTGGACTTATGTCATAATTTTTCCGTTATTATTAACACCTGGTTAAGTTTCATATTGGCAACTTAAAAGCGAGCACTATACATACACGACAAGTTCGATGTTATTTCCTTATCCTATATGGACAGATTTGTAAGTGTAGAGCCGTGCATTTGTGTCCGGCTTACGAAACTTTACATTAAACACCTTCAGGCGATGAATGTAATAAACTGAAAACAATATTTCAACATACAGACTTGATTCTTTTAACTTCTCGTTGTGGCAGTTGTACTTGCTTTACACAACAGAAGTGGGCAAATATTTGCCAAATTCACGCCGAATTCAGGTGCAAAAGAAACGGTTTTTGTTTCAATTAAAATTAATATTTGATTAGCTATTGAGATTATACAACAATCTAAAATACGAACAAAACGGTTCAGTTTCGGTCTTTAAGTGAAAGGTTGGATTTTTCAAAGGGAGATCAGAAAAATCGCCACCTACTAGTAAGGCACAATATAATTTACATAATAATTAAGACGAAAGGCAAATCTTTCGTAATTATTAATTAAATACAGTACCATAGGTTTTGTTTAACCGTAGCTGTAACGTATTACATAATGGCGATAAATCCAAAAAAATGAGAATAAGATTTAGACGATTAAAAGTGTGTTGTTTTCAATGATTTGTAGGATAATGTCAAAGGTCTTTTACATTTGTACCCATAAATGTCAGAGCTTTATATTTAAATTCTTTAAAAATACAAGGAAACGAATAAACTACAATAAATATGCCGACAAGCTGACAGAATTCGATCTAAATTTTATGCTAATTATTATTTGAAAAGACGATGCAAGGCCGTGTTGGTAAATATGAAATTTCATACTCGAGCTGTGATAAATAACTAAATAAACAAGAACCGTGTCCTTTTTTTGCTGAAATAAAAGATTGTGAAAGACGATATGATAATAAAAAGAACATCAACATCTCCTCAAACGCAGCAGGAAAATGTTAAGATCAAGGTGTTATTAGGAAATTTCCTTTAGCATCTCTGATTTATTTGAAAAAACTTTTATAGGTTCATTATCATTTAGAAATGAATGAGGTGGGTATATATTTAAAAAGCTGAAATTTCCACTTTTGTCTCGTACATACCGGGTGTTTCTTCTAAATGTGGTCAATTCTTAGAAAACTCCCATTAGTTGGCGAGCAATCCAAAAATATTTTGGAAATTTAGAAGATTTGTAAGTTAATCAAAAACTACTCGTTTTAGACAATGTTGCAATCTTAAAAAGCAAGCTAAACACGCAAAACGACTATGAGTGACTGGAAGACCCTCTCAACATTGATTTTTTTCGTTTTTCTCCACTGCATTCTAGAAAAAATACCAACCATTTCGACCTGTACCAGAATAAAATTGGCAAAAACGAAAAAAATTAATGTTGAGAAGATCCTCGAGTCATTCTAAGTCATTTTACGTCTTCGATCAGTTGTTGAGAATCGCGATATCCTTAGAAACGAGGTTTTTTATCAACTTCTAAATAAGCTACGAGGCTCTAATTTTGCTAAAATGGTCTCTAGGAACCCTCCTAGAAATCCTTGAAATATTTTTCGAATCGCTCGTCAATTAACAACAATTTATAAGAAGTGACCACATTTAGAAGAAACACCTGTATATAGTGAAACTCGCATTATAAAAACAGATATTAATAATCGATAATAGTAACTGTGAGATCATCATTAAGTTGTAATAAATAAGGAGACGATGAAGAAAAAATAAATAATTTTCATAATTAATATTTTGGGAAATTTTAAAATAGCCAAAAAAATTAGAAAGAGAAATTTCAAGATAATTACACCTATAGACTATCAAGACAATTAATAGAAAGACTAAAAAAATAATTGATAGATGATCGATGAAATAATTAAGAATTGATTCTTGTTTCGAAAGCTAATCATTAATAGTTAGGATCTGGTATTTATCATAATTTCTCAAATAGTAATTTTAGGGATTTGATAATTTTAAAAGTTGGCAAAAATTGTACAACTTTGAGGCACCTTGACCAAATTCAATGCAGAAACTTTATAATAACACAATTAGGAAGTCTAGCGAGACACTTTTACACATTCAGGAGAAGATTTCTAATTTCTAATAATTGTCGATTAAATTTTACATTTAAATCGTGAAAAGCACACGTTTTACATATTTTTGCAGCTTCGGGACTAAAGTGGGTAATTTAGCCTCTTGTTATACGGACTAAAGTATCACTTTTAATCCCTAGGGACATAATATTCATTATTTCCCTAGGGATATAATGAAAAAAAATTGTTAAATATTTTTCTTATATTATTAATTCTTGTCAATCTCAAAATGTTTGAATTTAATTCCATAATGCTTCCGAAGGTGCAAAAAAATAGCGTATATAACTCGGGGCTAAAGTGTTTTCTTTCCAAATACCTCACTTTAGTCCCTTGTTTTTCAAAGGAATTTTAGAGATATTCTTGTTACAAATCATCAAATTTTTGTCATTGAAAAGAGATCATTTAGAGACTTCCAGTCAATTTTCGTAGCCGAATTTTTTAAATTTCAATACATTTTGCCTTAAATTATCATTTTTCAACGGCTTTTGCTACTGAATCATAAAGAGAAGATAATTTTGGCGTTTTTAACCGTTTTTTGGAAGAATTTTTGAGTTTAAGTTTAAGTCTAAGTCTTGGAGCACCATTGTCTTAAACTTAAATCAAGTTTCAGCGAATCTTCCTCTTGAATGGTGAAAAGAAAGCAATTTAGATAACCGTTATTGTTCCCTTTAAACTTCTAGCTTACATTTTACATTTTGGTCCTAAACCAACAGTTTTTAATAAATTTATTTTTAAAGTTTTCTATCTAAATTCTTGACTTGTACACTAGGTTTTAGAATTTTTATCCTAATTAATTGATTTTATCGACTTTTGACCTGGATATAAATCATCAAAAGGAATAGATTTCGACAATTTCTTCATCAATTGTAACCGAATTTCGCTCTTAATTCTTAATTTTCGGCTTCAAATTTCGACTTTTAAGCAAATTTTCAATAAACTCTGTCAATTTATTAAAACGAATCGATTCACATCATGCTTTAAACATTTTTTTTGCTGATTTCTTTAATCTAGATTTCAAAGCTCAAATATCCTAAATCATAAATAATTCACGGGAATAAATTCGGAATTCTTTTTGGGTACTTTAGAAGGACCCATCTTATTTAAGACTGTTTGACGCAATTCTAACAGAAAACAAATCCGGGGGAAGGTCTACGTTCGTTTTTTTGGTAGTTAAAACAGGGGGCCCTAGCTTGTAACCGCCAAGGCCCATCCAGTGCGGCCCTGCACTGATAAACTGTAATTCCTTGATGCATAGATAATCAATTATATTGAGATAAATTTCGAGCATCTTTATCGATAAATACACATTTTTGTTGAATTAAAACGATATAAAATCGCCGTTATGACACCGATAATTACAATTTTACAGACATAAAAGTGAAAGGCCCCTGTTTCTTTACTTTAAAATATAAAAATAAAACCAGTAATTTATACACAATTGTATAATAATATATCAGTTATAGATAAAATACACACGCATGGATTTAAATCGATTTTTTCGGTACAATTATTTTCATACCGTAGTCGGTGTAGTTTGCATAATTACATTAATTACAGACCGTTTACTACGTTTGCTGAAAAAAAAATTGAGAGTTAATTCTCATCTAAATCAATTTTCACTACAATTAGCGGACGGTTTTTTATTCGATTAGCGAACGAAAAAATTTATCAAAACAATGCCTTCGAGCACCATAAAAACAGTAATTATCTGTCTATAGTATCACCTAATTCAATCAAAATACCATCAATATATAATTAAATAAACTTACATAAACTGATAATAAATCTCGATAATTATAGCCAGATAATGATCGATAGATTAATTTTTGATTAGGGAATGTCTAATAAGGACTCGTCGCAAGAAAATATTCAGGACAAAATAATAGAGTCTCTGTTGTTTTAATTGAGACTCTCCTATAGACAATAATGTTAGTTGTTTTGAGGTGGTAAAAGCAAGGATAATAACAATAAATGATTGCATAATTACTATTCCATTATTATCTATCACGTGCGACATTGTTATACAACAATCGATAGAATGTTAACAAAACAGAGGTCAAGTTCAAGAATTTTTGCACATATTTTACAATAGAAAGAAACTTTTCTTCCATTCAGTAGAACTAATTGACTTTTTCTATTTATTTATTTATTTATTTATTTATTTATCTGTGAATTGTGTCACAGTTACTACACAAAAAAATTGAACGTGTGTCACTATCTATCAACGTAACTAAATTGATAAAATCTAATGTTTATAAATATTTCGAGTGTTGATTTTATTAATGAATCTCTTGAAAATTTGTTTGGAAATAAAACAACGCCATCCTGTCAGTTTTCACAAGACAGTGTTGAAATTTATTGTTTTCAGTAAATTCAATTCAAACCATAATAATTGTGAAACATTCGAAATTCCCTTTTCTATAAACTGAAAAGAAATTTCAGTTTATGAAATTGATTAGCGCAATCAATTTTGTCAGCAAAAAAATTAATGTGTTCACAACAGGACTTGTATAAACAACAATTTATAACCAAATATTCCTTTAAATTCGTCTAATTAATTATTCTAGTCGGACACCTGTAATAGGTATAGTTTATGGATATTTCAGCAACTGAATGCTCATTTAATTAAAGTCAATTGACGATTCTATTTAGAAATACATGGAATTTAACCCAACTAGTCGATAAATCGATGAAGATTCACCATTTTAATTGTAAATTAGCAAGTCAAGTAGTTCTATTAGAATGGTGTCCTGATAAAACAACAATTACGAGTTCGTTCAACTTTGCAAATATTTTTATATAGATATACAATCAGTGGCAATAATTCTTTGATTTATCAATAAAATCAAATTATTTTTACAAGAATTTGAAGGGCAACACCTAGGCCTTCTATTAGAGGTGAAAGCAGCCTTCTACAATTTTTGAAAATATCAGAAATGGACGCAATATTCAACAAAAAAATTCCACTTTTAAAAGTTTATACTCAACTAAACACCCCTTTTGAAAAATTAATTTTTCTTTGCAAGAAACGAATTTAAAATTTGTTAATATTTGAGGGGTGACAGACCTGTTTCAAGAATTTATATCATGGGATTCCTTTTCCTTGCAACCCTAAATGTTTAAAGCTAGACAAGACGTAGTAAATTGAAAGAAATACAGAATTCTGTCAATTTGATACATAACGGATGTTTCTGTTATTCAATTGGTGCTCTCTCCCTTTCTCTGGCTGTTTAAATTTTTTTAGTATTGTTCTTGAGAAATTGACTGCTGAAAAATTTAAAAATTAAACTTGTCTTTATTTATTTATTTACTTTATTAAAGTGTGAATTGTTCTTCCAATTTACTACGTCTTGTCTAGCTTTAAACACTTATGGTTCCAAGGAAAAGGAATCTCCTCACACAGATTCTTGAAACAGGTCAATTATCCCCTGAAATATTAACAAATTTTCAGATTTTCTTCTTGCAAACGAAAATTAATTTTTTTCAAAAGGGAAATATTATTTTCGTGTTTAGTTGACTATAAATTTTTAAAAGTGAAAATTTTTATTAAATATTGCGTAATTTCCAAAAATTTTAGAAAGGCGCTTCCACCTCCAAGAGAAAGCCTAAGTGTTGCCCTTCAAGTTCTTGTAAAAATCATTTGATTTGATTGATAACTGAGTTATTGCCACACATTTACGTGAAATACCCTGTATTTCGAAGATTTGTAGGGAGCCCCCCAACCCCCAAAGGACATTTTAGCAAAATTAGTACCTGATATCTCATTTCGAAATTGCAAAAGTCCTTTTTACAGTTGAATTAAACTAGTAAAATAATTTAATTTTTTTAACTTATAATTTGCTTTTTGAAAATCTATTTTAGTTGACATTGAAAAATTTATAGTTGTAAAGCTTTACATCATTATCAGGTAGATTTTCAATCGTGTCTGACGTTCATTAGCTATCATTGATAACTTATCATCGTCCTCATTTGATAACTTATAAAATGAGGACGATAAAGTTAGTTCTATAAAAACACAAAATTTTATTTAGGACGAGATGAGGACCATAGAATAAGTTTAGGTTGTCACTTTACTGTTTTTAGGATCAGAAGAGGGCTAAAATTTCGACTATAATTTGAGATATTTCCAACACCACGATATCGTATAAATGTTCAACAATTGTCGATCTATCTAATTGGATCAGTGTTAATGGTCCGCTTTAGGCTGAAATTATGTAATAATGACTGGTGGAAATATTAAAATAAAATTAAAAATGAAAGGGTAAATGTGTTTTGTTCTGGTCGAAAATTAACATGAACTAAATTCCAACGATTTTTCTACAATATTTTAACTAAACGTAATCAAAAAAATAAATAAATAAACACCGTTCACTCTATTTTAATTATCTACATAAATTAAAGTATGTTATAATATAAGATAGTAATAATTACGAAAATTTTTGAAGAATTTCACTTTTGTGGCGATGCTCCGAAATCCGGAAATACTGGAAATTTCCGTTATTCGTTATTTCGATTATTATCAAAATAATCAAACGAAATTATACAATGAGGAAATATGGTAATTGTGTGTGGTAATTGTCAATTTTCGTGAATTACCATCGAATGGAACGAAATGGAAAATGTTAATCTATCAAGTAAAGTTCATAACATTTCATTTAAGTTGATGGATGCGCTACTACGTAATAATAAATTACAAAATTGCACCAGAAATTCAGTTCAGTGTCCTTATTAAACAACACTGAATTGTCGTCCATCCATCAACTCGTACATTCTCTTGAAAGTACAAACTAACAAATTTCGCTGTTATTATTAATAAACGTTGTTAATTTCGCAACATCTATCATTAACACAATTGTGGAAGATTCCTTTTCGTTTCATGTTCACTATACTAGATCGATATCCTTTCAGGTGTTTATTGTTAGTTTGAATGTATCGAGGACACGGATACATGTAAATGAACATTTACACGAAAATAGAATATCCTAGATCAAGATTCACACAATTTGAATTGTTAGTTGTAGATATAGTTTTACATAAAATTAGAAATTCATTACGAAATCATTTGCAAAAATTAGTTTTAAATAAATGTCAGATCTGTTTATAATCTTCAAATTCAATATAAACACGGAAATCGTCAAGGATTCTCAATATAATCATTTTTAGCCTCTATTATCATTACTGCTAATTATTAATAAATAATGAAAGTGTAATTATCGAGAACTTTTCTTCGTTGGTTTCGATTTACAGTCGTCCTTAATCTCAATATAGTTTTTTTTTGGGTGCACAATTTATGAAAACCATATATCGTCCTTGTATTGGGAAGGTGAACTAGTTATCTCTTATCAATGACGAATTTACTCAAACTGTTACTATTCGTATTGATTTTTGTCGATATTTTTACGATAGAATCGACCACGCCTGTATCATAAAAACAGATTTTAATTATCTTAAACAATATTAGATATTACGTAATTGTTCTGTTTCAGTTGAAGAGACAATATTGGGAACAAATCAATACGATAATTATTCTTATTATTATTATTATTAATGAATAAATAAGTCTCGAAACTGTTCGAAAGGAAAAGTCTATGATTATAATTTCGTAATTGCACCGAACGGCCGTCAACTCTACTTATAAAGTATAACTGAAAAAAAAGCTTAGCGCTTAATTATGTTGTTCGAGTAACACCGGTGATTATCTTTGAATTGTGCTACTAGTAGATGATGTTCAGCTTCGTCGCTTTTACAAATAGAGAAGAATCAACGGAAGGAAGCGGTTTATTTAATTAAGAAATTATGCAATATTGACGGACAATAAAATTACAATAATTCTAAATATTAACAAATTACTATTATAACGTTTCACTTGATGAACTGAAAGTTGAAAACTCTACCTACTTACCTGTGGATTTGTGCTTTTTAAGAAATTAACTGAGAACTTTTCCGACAATTATCTTTGACATTTTTTCTTTGATCGTTGTTGTAATACAACAACACAAATATGGCTGGATTTGACATGATAAGGCCAAGGCTATATTGTACAAAAGAAACAAGTTCTTGTGCAAATCTTCATACAAGGACTGTAATGAATCTCTTATATTACACAAATATTTCTTTTGCAATTTGAAGATGAGCTATTTGTTCACCATAATCGGCTTAATTATTATTGGCAAGACCTACCTGACTCTGCTGCTAGCACCACGGCCCGGTGGCGGTCCTATAGTTGTATGTAATAATGTACGATTGCTTCTCAATTGTGATGATGTCTTGTTTTGGGCAGCAGCAGCTGCGGCTAATTGTCCAGCACTAGTACGTGGTAGTCTTGATGACACCCCTTCAACGCTATTGTGTCCATGTACAAGAAATACACTCACCAAGAGCAGGCACCACCCGGCACCCCTCATGGTCACAAAGTCACCCACAATATTCACCGACAAAAAAATAAATAAATCCAAAGGAAACTTGGTGGAAAATCTCTAAAAACTTTGTGGACTAATTTTTTCTCTTTCACTAGCAGATATTTGTTTTTTTTTGGTTGGAATTAATTATAATCGAAGGGGTGTATATATTGGTTAGATTATTGCAATTTGCACCTGTTAAGTTGGGGTTCTCCGTTCTGAATGGAAGTTTGTGTGCTACTGACCACCAACTGGGATCTCTTTACCAGACGCTACTTACCAAGAGACTTTCACTTGGTTCGAAACAGCTAAAAGAAGAATTGTGAGCAGGTGGCGGCGGTACGACAACAAGCCGAGGCGGGCACGACATCAGTTGCATATTCCACACGGTATGTAAACGCTTAAAAAAACGAAGGACCAGGTCAACGAGCTCTCTTTTGCACCGCATCCAAACTTTATCGTCATTCATTCAAGATTCACGCATACACTCGCCCAGATGTATACGTACACTCTTCATCACCTAGGTCATAGTTACGTCATAAAATACAGATAATAATCAACGTGTACTCGTAGATTTTGCATTCGTATAACGGAATATTGCATTGTTCCGATTCCAGTTGAGCCGGATGGATGCAGACAGCTCGACGGCGACTTTCGCATCG
>JAZBGW010001864.1:3115-13548 GCA_037464815.1 Mylabris variabilis | reverse complement strand
AAAAGACATTGTGGAGCAAGCGCCATCCAACGTTTGAGAAGTATAATAACCACAGGTCTATCATAAGGCAGGTTTTCCCTTAATTTCTAGTTTTCATTTGGATCTTTAATGCAATTTCAAGGGCCGTCACCGTGCCATCGATAATCGATAAACAATGACGTTGAATAATTCAGCAATTCTAAATCTAAAGTTTAGTTTGAGTAAATATTTATGGACAACTCTTGGTTTCATCAAATTTCCAGAAGAAATGCAGGGACGAATTTGGACTACACCACACGATGCAGAAAGTAACTTCATCGATGATTAAAGTGATAACAATCATTGACAAATAAGTCAGTAAGTACATATTGATGTTCCATTCTGTAGTTACACTAAGCAAAGATGCTTTATTATTCTATTAATTATTAGAGATTCTATTGGGTATAATGTGTAAATGGATCCATTTAAATTTGGCTAATGTCTTCCTTTTATTCACTTTTATTTAATATTCTCAAAGTTGTGAATAACTCACTATACTCATACACTATCGTTTCGTATAGTTTTTGTTCTGCACGAATGGTTTACTTATATTGAAAATATGTGAATATAGAGAGCAATATATTATGAAGAAATATATGGAAAATGGAGATATCTTATACTAGTTCCGACATATTTCAATACACAATCTCTTTACAGAGTCGTTTATTTAAAACTGAAAAACACGTTACATTGAAGGCGCAAAAAATGTGTCAATTTATTGATGCAATTTAAACTTCGATGAAATACAAGCATTATAGATTTCAAAAATAAATTGACGATAAGGGGATGTAAGTTCTAAAGCAATCATCAAAAATTAAACAATATTCTTACGCAAACCACTGAACAGATGAATAAAAACCTAACAGAAAAAAGTGTAAAAAAAATTAAACATTTCGTCAAACTAGGGGAAAGTTTTCATGTTTTTCAAAAGGGATAATCAACATAAAAAAAAACGAATGTGTTTTAACCAGCCTCACAAAAAATCCAATTTTCATCAAGACCAACAATAAGAAATCGTTTTCTGGATTTCCTTGCAATCAAATGAAAATCAACAATGTTTTAATTTCTTAATTTTTCTAATAATCGACAAATCTATAATCAGCCTGTGTTTAAAAGCTCTTCTCGGTTGAATTCTACAGCGCTACTCAGAAATGGGATGGCTAATCGTAAGATAACACTCCAAATAATTGTGGCCTAAGCTATCTAATTAATTAATTTAATTTAATTTTAATCAAGCAAAACTTCCTCAAAAAAAATCAACAAATGTTGGGGGTAATTCGCAATCTTTTAATTTCGACTGGAGATCGTACATGAGGATGGGTGGTGAAAAATGTACCAAAAAAGGCAGATATCGAGCCATCGGCTAGATTTTAGCGCACCCCGAGCAATCATAACTAAAATAAACAATCAGGCTAGAATAAAAAAGAAATATTTCGTCACAATAAGGCACTACCTTCACTCAATCAACTTGCCACCTTTTGGCGCTTTAATTTAAGGGGAAGTCGTAGAGATTTGACGATTCGGCGTGCGAAAATAGTCAATTTTCAAACACTCGCTTGTTTTTTAAGATATTCTCAAAAATTGACTTGCGTTGAATTAATTAATTTGGTTTTTGATTGATAAAAAAATGTCGGAAATTTTATCTACTTCATAACCATATCATTATAATGGAAAATATTTTGATCTGATACACAGCGCATAACACAAACATTGCCGAGTGAAAATCGAATTTCCAGGCAGATTTTCAAAATATTTTATATTGGTAATGATATGATCGTGAAGTAGATAAAATTTTCGACATTTTTATATCAATCAAAAAAACATTAATTAATTTTAATAGTTCTAAATAACAGCTGAAGAAGGGGTTCAAATTTTCCGAGAAATTTACTTGATTTTCAAAATTGGATTTTAATCGAGATTCATGTAATCGGCTTTCACATAACCTTTCTAAATACGAGTGTATGATTTTCTATTTTGAAAATTATGCGTGGCATCACTGTTAGATTTTTTTAATTTTTCTTCAGTTATTGGAAAACTAACAAATATATCGAGAAAATTCATAAAGATTTCGGAAGCTCTTTCAATTTGCTATCTAAATCACTTGATAGTTAATAAAAATCGATAATATTGGCCAAATTTTAGCCAGTTATGAAGGAAAGTCTACGAAAAAAACAGGGTCCAAAAGTTTTCACTGCTTTTCAGAATTTTATCACATTTTCTCAAAACAGAACACTTTAGAACATGCAGGTTGAAATGCTCTATTTAACGCAAGTTAATTTTTGACAATATCTTAAAAATTAACCGAGTAATCGATGTTTGAAAATTGATTATTTTCGCACGCTGAATCAACATATAAGTCCGGAATCCCCTTAATAAATAAAAATATGCGTCAAAGTAGGGGAAGTTTTCGTGTTTAACTAAACGGTTAATTAACATAAAAAAAAACAAATCGAGTAAAAAAATAATATATTTCAGTCAGCATCACAAAAAACCCAATCTTCATCAACATCAATAAAGTATTTAATTGATCGTTTTCTAGTTTTC
This sequence comes from Mylabris variabilis, assembly GCA_037464815.1. Lineage (NCBI taxonomy): Eukaryota > Metazoa > Arthropoda > Insecta > Coleoptera > Meloidae > Mylabris > Mylabris variabilis. The sequence goes on along the minus strand of JAZBGW010001864.1, from coordinate 10,986 downwards.
CTTGCAAACAAATGAAAATCAATAAATTCATCATCTGATGTTGTTATCTCTTCATTCTTTTGATAATTTTGATCATTTGAACGCTTCACAATCATATTATTCTCATCAATATTCCAATTTTCTTCTTCTATAAGAAAAGCTTGATTAGAATCCTCATTAAAATCCTGATAATCAGAAGATACAGAACTGGAATAATTATCAGTCGTTTGTGAAGGATTATTTTCATCCAAATCTTCTAAAGTCCGTTTACCATCAAAACGCGACATGTCGTTCAGAAAGTTACGTAGATTACACTTTTTCTCTTGATAATTATCCAATGTTGTTGTATCAAAGTAGTTCATCTCGAAATCGATAAATTCAATTTGTTGTTGTTGTTGTAAATTATCGGGAAATTGTTCAAAATTATTATAATAAAAATCTAATAATATTAATTGTGTTGATTGGAATGTTCGTTGCAATATTGATATAACATTGCAGGAACATTTCAATATTTTTAAATGTTCTAATTCGAATAATTCATCTGGTAAACAACTAATTAAATTATTCGATACATCCAATAATTCTAAATTAATTAAATATTTTATATCTGATAATAGCCATGATAATTCACAATTATTTAAATGTAATTCGACTAACTGTTCCAACCAAAACAACGATTTCGGTATTATTGATAATAGTAAATGATTTAAATTCAATACTTTTAAATTAATTAGATTCAAATTATAGAAAATATCGTCGAAATTATTGAATAAATTCACTTTATTTTTGATATTTTTCGTATTGCTCAAATCTAAATGAATTAAATGCTTGCAATTTTTCAAAAATATCAAATCTCTATCGGTTAAACCACAACAACTCAACTCTAAATATTGTAAATTGTTTAAATTACGTGTAATTCGCAATTGATTCACTTGATTAAAATTAAATACTAATTGTTGTAAATTGATTGACGATTGTCCATTCAGGCACCATTCGGGTATACTTGTAAAAGAATTATTATTTAATTTTAACACTTTTAAATGTTCACAACATGCTGGTTCTATATCAAAATTCGTCAATTTATTGTGTGATAAATCTAGAATTTCTATTAATTTAAAATTCGAATACAAACAACCTGGTATTTCAACTAATTGATTATTCGATAGATTCAATTCTTTTAATTGTTGTAATTGTTGAAAAACCGGTTGGAATTCAATTAAATTACAATTAATTAATTGTAGACTTGTTAATTGTATTAATGATATTCCTGAGAATTGCTCAATATTCAATAAAGAACAATTATCTTGAACTATTTGTATTTTCTCCTCACTTTCTTTAATAATTTTATAATTGCCATGGGAATCTATTGAATTGAACGAAAGAAAATTGAGGTTATATCTAACACAAATTCTGTTTTAAATTGTATTTTTCATTGATTTTAGTCAATTACCTTCATTGTTGTTCATTAGAATTCGATAATTTCGTATATTTCAATTTAAAAAAGCAATAATTACAGTACAATTCGAACACAGAATGTGCGTTCAATTTTATAGGTTATGTTCACATTGAACTTATTTAAAGTGGAATTTTATTCATTTTACAATAGAAATTAAATTAATGTTAATAAATGATGAACACCTAATTCATAAACTTGATATTTTTATTTTATTTAAGAATAATTATGATTTCGGGTTTAATTAAAATTCGACCAATCAGATTGCGATGTTCAAAGGTGGAAAATTTAAAATCAATACATTTATGTCCTTTATTTCACGATTTTACGGAACTTCTCAAAATAAATACTTTAATCGTAAATCGTAAGAAAAATAATAATTTCTATAAGATATAATAAGTAATTAAATTGGCTAATTTACTTGTAATTAATAAAAAATTACAAATTGTAATTCTCACCAATTATCTTGCAATATGAAAGGCGCGAAATTTAAAAGTAGTCTACTGGCAAGAGAGAAATTCCTGCAAATTTATAAAAAATTAAAAAAAAAATAACGCAATGCCTTACATAAATTAAATTTGAGCATTTTTCGCGTTAAGTGATTAAGAGTAATTATTTGTCGCTTTTATCGAACACAAAATACGCGTATATAAAATATAGGTTATGTTAATTTTTAAGTGTATTTTGATGCACATTTTATGAAAGTTTGAGAATATTCCTATAAAAGCTAATTAATAATGAATGTTTAATTAACGAAGTGGTTAATTTTGACGTAATTATTAAGAATTACCAATTTTTGTTTTAATTATAATTCGTACCAATCAAATTGCTCCACCTGGGCGGGATATTTAAATTTTATTCATCTGAACCGGGAAATAATCGATAAATTTAATAAAAATTAGAAAATATATGTAATTCTATTGATTAAAATAAATCAGTTGAGTTGAGTTGACTCTTGCAAAAAAATTACTCTTCATTTAAATGAATCACAAAACACGCGTAAATACATTTATAGGTTATGTTCCACATATAATTATTTAACTGTGAATTTTTGTACTTTATCGTTAAAACTTTGATTTCTATTTAGAATTGAGGAACGTTTTACAATGAAATAAAAATTTCATTTGTAGTAAATAAAAATTACGAATTTTTGTAAAATTATGATTCGACCAATCAAATAGTATATAAAATGCGGAGAATTTAAATGATTAATTGGACGACCATTTTTTATAAGAATTAATCCGAAATTGGAAGAGATTTGCAGTTTTATTAATTAAGCGGAATTAATTGAAATTCTTTTCAGAAGTAATAAGAAAATGTCATCAGTGGAATTAATAATTAAATCTTCTTATGTTAATTAGAGTTCAACCAATCAAATAAGTGCACCAAGAGCGGGAAATTTAAACATAAATGATAAGAGTTTTTTGTAAAATTTCTTGTAAAATCTAATGGAACTTCAAAGAAATATCGAGTAGATGTTTAAGTGCACGATAAAATAGAATATTCTCGTGAGATTTTATTCGTGTTCTTATTTGTATGTTCTTTTTAAGGTGTGATAGTAAAATCCCAATGGAAAATGTATAAGACCAATTTATCTATCTAGTTCATGTCACGTTCAAATCAAAATTGTTCTCAAACTAAACTAAATGTAGAATTCTGTGTATTTTTCTTTCTATTTCTCATCCGATTCTTGTTCCTGATTTATATCTCGCATCCTGATCAGGATGCTGTCTAGAAAGAAACCTTATTATATTTTCGTTCTTTTCTCCTAGTACATCCTGTTTTTCTATTCGCGTACGTATTAAAGGAACTCGTGTAGAAGCTGACTTTCATTAATTAGAGTTAATTACTGCTCTCTTTCTCTTTTCTTTAATTAAACGATGAAAAACTAAGAAAATGCGAGGTAAAAGTGGACAATCTACAGAAGCTTTTGAAGACTAACTTACCGTCGAAGATCACGTATTCGACATTTCTCCACCAACTGTTTCAAATTGTTATACTCTAAACGTCTCAGCAACTTTCAGCAAAGACCATTTTTTAAAAGCAGTGATAGTGATAAGACAACAGATGTTGACGTTAAGATATGTTCTTTATGAAAACAAAAAAGGATATTAATCAAAATTACAGACGGAACGTGACTTTGTTCTGTTGGAATAAAATTTAAAATGTAAAAAAAGTATGTGTGTAAACCACGCATCCCTGGCGGGGATCGAACCCACGACCTTTGGATTAGAAGTCCAACGCGCTATCCTCTGCGCCACAGGGACATACAATATAGCTACTTTTGAAAAATATTTAAATTAACTATTAAAAATAACTAATTTTAAAAATAATTATAATCAAAAATTATCTTATAAACTAATTAATAACATCCAGTATACCATATTAATTTACCTTGCAGTAAATTGTAACTTTATTATGGAGCCGTAGCTTTGTTCATACTTTACTAGATTTGGCGAGGTAAATTACCGTGGTACACCCTGTATTATGCTTATTATCACAATCAAATAATTTGAAATCTTCAGTATTATATTTTATAACATGTGTGCCACAGTATTTTACTTCACAGTTATTTACGTAGTGTCGTAGCTTTATTGATACTTCACTACATTTGACATTTGTTAGTGTATTTTTTAAGCGGCCGAACAAAGCTACGGCGCTACGTAACGAAAAGCATGGCCAACTTCGAGGTAAAAACATACCCGATCTTACAAGATATACAAATGGAATTAAACGAAGAAAAATCTCTCAAATTCCTTGGGATCAACAAAAATAATTAAAATTCTCAATTCTCATTCTATTCTGCTTTTTTTTCTCGTATTTATCGTCCACACCGACAGCCGTTTTATAAAAGAACGAATTCCTTAGACAAGATGAGAAGGTTCACAGTTTATATTCGGGAAGGATCTTAATTGTGTGTATATACGTACAGGGTGTCTCATTTTCAATGGTATTTAACGATCTTTCATGTGAGCCGTGATGGGACAAACATTAATTGATAACACATTCTCGTACTACTTTTAACATTGATTTTTATCGTTTTTTTCCGTTTGATTTTAGAACAGCATTTTTTCTAGAATACAATGGAGAAAAACGAAAAAAATCAATGTTGGGAGGATCCTCAAGTTGTTTTGCGTATTTAGTCCGTTTTTGACAATCGCGACCTTATCCAAAACAAACTTCCAAGTGGGCTACGAGGTTCTAACTTTGCTAAAATATTCTCTATTATCGATAAATAATGGAAGTTACCATAAGAACTTTTCTTTTTAAGTAAACCACCCGGTATACACACCAATACATACACAAAGATTCAACGGGATAGTCCAAGTGTATCGCATCATCAGGTGAAATATCCCAGGAGGCCGATTCAAGTTGGAGAACTCCTGGTTATATGGCTACAATGGAATTAATCTCACGTAGTTTATTGTATTACACATTCGAAACTTTACGCTAGCAATTAATCACGACTAGTAAAATTTAAATTAGATAAATAGTCAGTCTAAATTGTATTTTTCAAATTTTCTTAGACTTCAAAGTTTGAATGAATTTCCGTGCTTTTATATTCATTCAATAGAAGAGTTAAAAGAAAAATACAAATTCAGTTGTAATCTAAACATTTCTATTCAAAAGTCGCTTTAACGGTTGAAATAAAATGTACAATACATCTAAGTTTTTTTGACTTTAATCTATTTTCATATCTTGAAATTATCGAGTAAAGCAAAAAGAGATGGATGATTAATAGAGGATATAAAATGGATTAATCCAATACAACAATTCGCCTTTCAACACCATTTAATTATAATTTATTATCATCTTTATTTCATTGAATACGTTCAATTTATTCGTATTATCTAGGATTAATGATAAAATACTATTAGAGCCTCGAAAGCTCTAATTTTTTTTTGGCATAGATCTTTCGAAAATAAAAATAAAATACAACAAGATTTAAATAAATTTACAGTAACAAAAATTAAAATACTAGAATGAATCTATTTATCTTTTTTATCATCAATAACAACCTCTTGATTTGGTTGATTTTCAATGGCATTATTTGTATTCTCCTCACTATATCCAAATTCATTCTTTCTAGTCTTATCAACTGGATAGATCCAACGTTGATACAAAAATATTAAAAATACAATATCGTCACGGAAACAGCCTAAACGATACATTGTTGGCATCTTTATAACAAATGCAAACATATCATCGATGAATGTGTTCAAAAATTTATAAGTCAACATTCTCCATGGTAAATGTGCAACAGATTTCAATTTATAATTGATAAATAATTGCGGTGTCATCATTATAAAACCGAACGTTAATAAATAACCATATAATAAGTCTAATACAAACGAATACCAACCTTTATGTTCTAAATAGATTAATGCATAAATACTGTAACATACTAATAATGGGAAACATAACCATGATAGATATTTAAATGCTAAATTATCGTAATATTTCGTACTGCTTTCAACATATGAACCTTTATCTTTCATTATTATACGACCATTCTCTATTTTAATATCAACAACTTTATAAATTTTCCACAATTCTATACCTAAACCAATGAAACAACTAACACGTACAAGCGTATTTGTTTCATTATCCAATACGTATAACAGTACAATTAATGATTGGAAAACACTGAAAAATACGCTACGCACAGATAGACCTTCTAACGAATTACGATTATTCCAAAATTGTATATCGTTTTTAAACGCCAACAATTCAAATATGGAATGTAATATTGATACGAATATTGTTATTGATAACAAATACGGATTTGTATCCATCAAAGTTTCTTTTAATGTATCTTGTTCATCATCCGTTGCATCTTCTTCTTTATTATCACCAAAGATATTCCACATTTGTCGCATATTTTGAGCTGCATACAATTGCCATTTAAATAAACTCAACGGTTGATAGGATAAACGTAATTTAAAACTATCATTTAATGGTTTATAATCACGTGCCATATTCCAAAAATCATTACCATACAATATTGGTTTATAATATTTACCATCATTTGTAAATTTTATATATTGATCTAATGGTGTCGGTACACTACCGTATGTCCAACTGGTCTGATCAGTAACTAGATTTATTGTAAAATTTGGATGCCAATGTGATACAATTTTACCATCTTCCACTTCAATCTTTTCACTAGTTCCAGTTAACAGATTCTTAGTACCGCTTGATTTTAATTTTTTATACCTACAATTATATTGTAAATACCCAAATTAATTAAATCATTAATTAAATACCTATTCAATTGTTTTGTAAATCGTGTCAATTGATTGTTAGCAAAATTACTAGAATTCGGATCAGGACTTTGACCTCTTTTCGTTATAAAAGCATGCAAATACAATGAACCATTATTACGCATATGTTCGGTAATTGGTAGATCTTTCTCAATCGAATAACAGCCATCATTATTAACGCCTGCATTCCAATCGCCATAAACTAGACCATCTTTATACCAAAATAGATTATCAACAGAAAAACTCTTCATTATTGGTTCATCGGTTATATAGACATGTAATGCTAATGGGGTACCATCATTGAAGATATTCCTAGCTGCCATTGATGGTATATTGGTACCATTTTGTGGCTGTGATGGACGTCGAAACATTGACGTTATAAAATAAATAATCAATGCACGTACTATCAATGATTTAGTTATTGAAAAAAACGATTCCATTGCTGTTGGTTGACGTTGTGGTGGTGGTTGTTGGGATAAAGACGAGGATGATGATGATGATGACGGTGTACCTTCTTGCTGTATATTCGAAGGAAAATTATCAATTTTAAGGTTAGGTTAATAATTACATTCGTATTTACCGTTGGATTATCTATTTTCGGTACTACAGTACCGGTATCTTCAGTAATTTCCACCATGGTATTTTCTTGTGGAAATCTCAACGAATTTTCACGGAAAAATCGATTTCTTTCTAAATTACAACTGTAGAACTGTATATTCACTTTGAAATGTTATAATATTGGCAATTCTGAATTTAGGGACCTTAGTGACTTTATTGTCATTTGGTGGTTATGTTGGTTGTTCAATCAGCCATCTTGTGACAAATATCTGAAGCAATTTCAAAAATTGCCTCGTAAAGTTAAAAACTCACAAATCTAGCTACTAATTACGATTATTGTTGATATCAAACTTGTAAATAGAATACTTGAGTTTTATTACTTTAATTTAATGAAAATTGTAGAATTTTTGTTCTCTTCAATATGGATTTTTTTCGTTACACAGTTGTCATCCATGTTTGAAAAATCCAGTAAATTCGAAAATTTCTCAATTTACCCGTTTATTATTGTTTATATTTATAATAATAACGATTTCCTTGTAACGTTTTTAGATGGAAATTTGTGCAAATTCCGGCAGAAAATTCAATTTTTTCCACAATTTTAACAATATTTCATATTT
>JAZBGW010001863.1:0-12127 GCA_037464815.1 Mylabris variabilis | reverse complement strand
TGTTGGCTGGTATCAGTATCGGGCTACTATACGAATACTGATTGAAACACAATAAATGTAGTACAATTGTTATAATTAACGGGTTCATTATTGTTTGAATTGTCGCACCGATCAATGTTAGAACCGAACTGAGACCATGATGAAAGTTGGTTGTACTTTTAGAGCTTAATAATTGTACCGAAAGACCCATCATTTGTTTCTATTTGTTTTCGGTGTTTGTTCAAATTGAGGCTGACTTTCGTTGTAAATTACAAGAAGAAACAAAACAACCTACTTGCAACAGACACACATGCTGTACATTCGCCTATTTTTGGGAGATTTCCATCAATAAACATGAAACAAATGTGATCAACGGAATCGTTCATTGTAGAACTAACGGAATTTAACTAATCGAGTGATAATTTGTGGGGATATATTTTAGAAAGAAAATAGGTTGTATGGCACCATTCTTTTCGTTTTGTTAAATAATAAATGAGCTACGTGAAGGAATATTGTAATTACCTCCTACGCGTTTACGGTAATCCTAGAAACCGTTCCGACATCCGTTCCATTCTTTTTAATAATTTCAAATAATTTCTCCGTTGTCTCTTCAAATTCCTCATATTCAAATACAGGGATAGTTGAGTTGATTTTTTCAAAAAACACCTCACTAGTCTCCTCTAAATCTTCGTACTCGTACTGATTTGTAGTTGTACTAATTTGTGTATCATCATCAATAATTTCCGTTATAGATTCTGTTGTATCACCGTAAAAAAACTGTTGATCAGCCGGTGATAAGGTGTACACCGGTTTATCCCATGTAGGTGGTCGACTTAAGTCTTCATGAACATAATTCGAATTGGCTGCCTGGATACGTTGGACGAAATATTCGATAAATGGTGGAAATTTACTGACTGTACCATTCGGATTATTCCAACCGAATTTGATATTTGATAATAGAACACTTGGTTTTATTTGGACAAGTCTAAAGGATGTCACCGATACGATAATTTGATAACAAATAAGGATTTGGAAAAAATTCATTTTGGAACTATCGTTAAATAGACCACCAATACATCCGATACTCGCGACAAACAAGCAATCAATGAACCTGTTTAAAGAACAAGAAGATAGCTACTTCTCAAATATAACTGTTGCAGATTCAGAACCAAATAACTAAAAATTTGCTTTCGTTTGATCTCAAAAATTCGCACAGAACGATAATTGGAATTTTGAATGTTCATAAAACGGCATCAACTACCTAAATGCTGTTTATTTTGGAGAAAAAAAAAATAAAATAAAACAATAGGTGAATTAATACTATACAAGCAATTTTGGTGGATTATTCGAAATTAGCGCTCTAAACAACGCCATCTGCAGTAGAGTTTTCTGGCATGTAGTTAACAATAAAATACTAGATAGCGCTGTTTGAAATCAATTTTGCCAGTTTTCTTTACAGCGAATTTTCTTAAAAAATAAAACATTTCTCGCGTGTGGGGTTATAAAAGCCATTGATTTTATTCCAACGTGGTTGCGGCAACGTACCGGTATTCTCGATATTGTTTGTTAATTAAATCAATGTAAGTAATAATTAAAATTCTAGCTTTTTCATTGTCAGTCAATCAGCTGTTTAAACTCTATCTCTTTAGATGTTTATTTAAAAAAAAATAACCAAAAAAAAATGATGTAACATGTCGCATATGTTTAATTATGTGGCATGAAATACAGTTTTTATCAAAAATACTTTTCTTAATCGTCAACTATGCATAAAAATCAAATTTTTAACAATTGATAACAAAATTAATGCTATAATATTCGTAATTACAAAATCACGCTTATTCCTGTCTATTTTTAACAAGAATTTGAAATTTATAATTATTTATAAATTATTCGAAAAATTACCCGATAGCGCCACCTATTATCATATATACGGACTAACAAAATACAGATTTCTAGCAGATAACAATTGATAATTAGTGCGCGTATTTTAATTTTGTTAAATAGAAAAAATGTGTGGAATTTGGGCTGTATTTGGTTGTACATGTTCAAAACCGATCGATGTGGCATCTGTAAATTTTGTAAAAATTGCACACCGTGGCCCGGATGCGTCGCGATTAGAAACTGATAATCGGTTCAAGGTAAAATTGATGATTTAAATTAGGATTAATATCGAAAATTTCGTTTAGAATTGTTGTGTAGGATTTCAAAGATTAACAATTGTTGATTGTACGTATGGAATGCAACCGATGAAATTGCACCAATTCCCATTATCGATGCTATTGTGCAATGGTGAAATCTACAATTTTAAAAGGGTAAATTTGTCTAATTGATTCCTATAACGGATAAATTATTAAAAGAAATTTTTCTAATAGTTAGGGAAGGAGTTCGATTTTAATTATGAGACATTCTGTGATGTTGAAGCAATCTTCCATCTGTATCAAAAATTCGGTATTGAAAAATGTGTGGAAAATCTAGACGGAGTTTTTGCATTCTGTATTGTCGATTTAGAGAAACGTAAAGTTTTTCTAGGCCGTGATCCGTATGGTGTACGGCCATTATTCCGGGTCTATACAAAAGGTGGTACACTCGGTGTCTGTTCGGAAGCCAAAGGTATTTTAAATACAAATCGACCAAACAATTAGATAAATAAACAACAATTTAATAATTAGGTCTAATGGGAATTGAAGAGAAAGATTCGACACGTATTGTTGAACCGTTCCCGCCCGGAAAATTTGCCGAATATGATTTAGATCAAAATGGTAGGACAACATTGGTAAGAGAAGAGTATTATCATCGTCCTGGTGATAAACCGAAATTCCAACCGTTTGTTCTATATGAAAGTTTAACTAAAAATCCATTAGAGAATATTAACAGATTATTAACGATGGCTGTTAAAAAACGATTAATGGCCGATCGACGAATTGGTTGTTTATTATCTGGCGGTTTGGATTCATCACTGATTGCGGCATTATTAGTTAAGTGTGCCAAAGAAGAAAAACTACCGTATAAAATACAAGTACGCTTCTAACCAGGGCATCGAACCGGAACAGAACCGAAAACCGGAAAAAAACAAAATTTTGACCGGAACGAAATCCGGAGCTGAACCGAAAACAAAACCCGTTTTTTTCGGTTCAAGCATACCACCTAACGGGATCTTTTTTTCGTTTTATTTCCTCTTTACTCCCTTCACCTGGAACTAAACCGAAAACCAAAAGCCGAAAAAAAACCGATACTTTTGCAGCAACGAAAACCGGAACCGAACCGATAATATTGTTTTCAACTGAACCGGAACAAAATAAATAACGGTTCGAAGCCCTGCTTCTAACAATACTTAGACATTTGAGATTAGAATTTAATTCAAATTTAATTTTAGAGCTTCTCAATCGGTATGAGTGACAGTCCGGATATAATTGCGGCTAGAGAAGTGGCAAAACATATCGGCACCGAACACCATGAGGTTACATTTACCGAAGAAGATGTCGTTAATGTCTTAGATGATGTTATTTATACGTTAGAAACGCCAGATATTACAACAATTCGTGCATCAATTCCAATGTTTTTAATAGCGAAATACATAAAAGAGAATACAGATACAACTGTATTATTTAGTGGTGAAGGTGCTGATGAAGTTTTTCAAGGCTATATTTATTTCCGTGATGCTCCAAATACCCAAGAAGCCTTGCAAGATAGTTTACGCTTATTACGTGAGATTTATCTGTTTGATGGTTTAAGAGCTGATCGTACAACAGCTGCTAGTAGTCTAGAATTGAGGGTACCGTTCTTGGATTTACAATTCACCAACTATTGTTTGAATTTAGATCCGGAATTGTTACGGCCAAAAGATGGAATTGAGAAGAATCTATTGCGTTCAGCTTTCGATAAGTGTGATCTGTTACCTCATAAGATCCTGTGGCGGCATAAAGAAGCATTCAGGTAGGACGGTTGATTGTTTAAAATACTAAATTAAAATTATCAAATTATCAGTGATGGTGTAGCGTCGAAGAAGAAGTCGTTATTTGTGACATTACAAGAAATTGTCGATAAACGGATGCCGGAAGTATTCGATGAGAAATTTGCGAAAAAGAAGTACCCACATTGTACGCCTACATCAAAGGAATCCTGGTATTATCGGGAAATTTTCGAGAAGAACTTCCCAGGCACTGTAGAACATTTTATTCCATACTTTTGGATGCCCAGATTTGTTAAAGGTGTCACAGATCCGTCAGCACGCTTCATCCAACATTATGCTGCACCACAAGAATAATTCCTTTGTTTGAGGAAATAATAAAAATTTTATTCGATCGATTCAAATTTGTTTAATGAAAAAAAAACTTAAGAAAATCTCATTACTCCTTTGGAAACTTTTTAATTTGCACGCACCCAGATCACAGTGTAGTTATAGTTATTGTTGGTATAAATCCCCGGATCTAATTTGATTAAATTTATAAGTTTTATGATGATTTTCAACGTGAGAACATAGTAATTTCGAAATTAACAATCGCAAAGATTGACGTTCTTCCTCCAAGTCCTTGTCGAAATTAAATCGGCCACTTTGTTAAGGGGTGCTGGTGGTGGTGGTGGCGGCAGTTAGTTGAAGGTGCTTCCAATGTGGAAAATATTTCGTTCAGTTAGGGCTGGTGGCGGCAACAGCCGACTGTACCGGCTAAATTGGTTTGTGTGTTTTTATGACTGTGTTTTAGTGCCAGCTCCGCGCGCGCCTTGGATTACTATTGGGTTAACAGGACGAAAACGGACGGCGTCATTCATACGGAACTCGAACAAAGGACAAATACTACACTGAACACTGAACGAATAGAGAGAAGGACAAAAAAAAATAACGAACGAACGCACCCGTTTTATTCGTCTTGTCTCTCTGTGTGTCTGTGTGAGTATTATTCAAAGGGCTACATGGCGTACATTTCAGGTTATCCATGTCTAAAGAGCTGAATATATTTAGCGAATTAATGAGGGTGTTGAAGCGTTCCTGATTTGCCAGTCGATGGTGTTCACTTTCACTTTCATTAGGCTCGGCAAGTATAGGACACCGTCAGGTGTATACTACTAGTGTTGGAGACGTAAGGGGCGGTAAGGGTGTAAAAATAAAATAAGAAAATTCAATCTAGTAGTCTCTACGCAACGTTTAGCCTGCATCCGGGCAAATATCGGATTTGGAACAACGCATCTCGACAAGATTTCAATTCAGATTCAAAGATTTTTTTGTTTTGCTGCTTTACCTAGTAGAAGAAAGTTTAGCGACAATTTTAAAGCCAACGTAAAACGGTGGTGCTAAGTTCATTTACGGCAATAAAAGTCTCTCTACAGGGGATAATTCTTAATAGGGCTTATACGTTCTGCGTTCTTTTTTTGTCGTGTCATTGTCGTCGTCGTCGTCTAAGTAAATAATGTTGTGGCCATGCTGCAGTATTGTTGTGGTTCATTTAAATGTGAATTGTTAGAGGGCCTTTCAAATTCTGCACGATTCTCTAATATGAGGTTCGTGAGATGCCTACTTACCGTATTCCGGCGGTTTATCTCGTCTACCATTTCGATAATTAATAATTTCGTTTCCTTCATGAATGATGGGTGATTTTTATGGTTTTTATCGGTCAATTCGTTCTTGTCCATTTCAACTTTATCGAACGTATTTTTATGGTGCTATAAAAACAATTATCCCATATACTATAGGTATATAATATAATGGGGGTAGGTCATTGAGAAAATGCGTGTATGTGTTGAGAATGTTTTTCGATAATATGTGTGCGTGTATGTCTACGCCATATTCAGAGATGTGATCCCGTTAACCTATTAAGACGATATACTGCAAAGTGAAAATGTAAGGTGTAGGATGTAGGGGCTTGGGGGGCTAGGTGGTTAGAGGCGATATAACGTATAATCCCCGGGGGCACCACAGTTTTGAGGGTAGACCAAACCACTCACACTGATATCGAGAGGCGGCAGTTTGGCCTGGCCCCGGTGCGCCTCTCTCATCTCCTTGTGTCTCTATCTCGCTGTGTGTGTGTTGAGATGCTCGCATGACAGACGGGCCTATACGGCCCCATTCACTCGATCCAATTAAACTATTACAGACCTCTTCTTCAATAGTGATATGGTGGTATCGGACGGGGCTGGCGTTCACATCAGATACGATTTATTCAGACAAGTGACATATAGCAGAGCCCCGTTCAGTTGATCAAAACTGATCTATAGATAAATTCTGGAATGTCTCCAGATAGATACGAGATCGAATATGGATATGAAGGCAATTTGCATGTTGAAATTTCACAAATAATAATAAATCAATAAAAATCGTGGAAAATTGGATGATAGTGTGAACAAATTAATCCATAGCAGCTCATTGCCAATAACCCGCCATAACCTCAGGGTCAACCCTCTATTATCCTTGTAACGAGTTCGCGTAACTTTGACCTAGATATTCATTCGGGAAAAGAATGAGATAAAAATCGTCTGGCCTTTAACTTTTCCACATCCCCATCGTCTATATTCTCGCCACTCGATGGAGAAAAAATCGGAGGGAATGAAAACATCACATCCATCTAAGTTGTTATTTTCATATCATAACTTTTACATAAATTTTTCCTTGTTATAAATATTCGAATATTGATCTATTGCTATTTTATACTTTCTGTCAATCAATCGATGATTCACACTCACTATGTAGTCGATAAAAAAAATAAATGTAAAATGTATTTAAATAATTAAAATCGAATTGACGTCTGTATAGAATCGTTAAGCGAACGAAACTGGTCCTTTATCTTGTAAAATATTCAGCAACGTCTATAAATATTGACGGAAGAACGTCCCGCTTTTTTCCAACGTTATAAGTTATAACAAGTGTTTCCCTTTTGCATGCCAGTCTCATATAACAGGCAGATAAAAAAAAACGTAACACGTCCCGCTTTATCTACAAAATAATAGTAAAATGTAATATGATGGAAATAAGCAAGTTTATAGCGCTCACACACCTTGACAATATTTGCATTGCCATCAATCAGTGAGTCACCCCGTGCGTTTCATCTTATTTTGATTTCAAAATAGTTATTCGGAACGGCACTGGGACAAAAAATTTGTTCAAAATATGACTTGCTCCGCGATTTTTATGGCAATATCGAATAAAAACTTACTCGACAGAGGCCGATTTCATAGTCTAGCGACGTTTATAAAGACAAATCGTTTGAATATTAAGATTTTATGGTTAAATATATGGAGTGAAATAAACGAAATGACCGTAGTTTTAGACTAGTGGTGATCCAAAGACGTTACAAGATATTCGTTTATTAAAATTTGAATCTTTGTTGGTCTGAACGATATTAAGCCCGGGTTTTTTTTTTCTTCTCGATGTTGTATTTTTTGTGTATATCTATATATAGAGATATGGGCAAGGAGTGGACGTCAGGATTTCGTTATTTTCAATTTTTAATGTTTAAAAATTGGTTGGCAGAGCGAAAACGTACAAGACAGAAAGACGCTCTAATGCATCCGTCCATCACAAACAATTTAAATCAAGTAGAAGAAGATAAATATTTGTAAAGGAGAAAGAGTGTAGTAGAAAACTTCAAAAGACATGTGACCCACGCAGAGCTTATCAAGCGACGGTCCTCCGTCCAGCACGGCGAATTCAATTTCAATACGCGCTCTCAATCATGCATGGAGCTGGAGAGTGAGGGACCTAAGGGACTTGGTGGTACAGTGTGGTGGTAGGCCATCAGGTTTTCAATGGTATGAGTATATAGTAGAGAGTGAACATCAAAGTCCTATAGGCTTCAAGACATAGATAGTGTGTGTGTATATGTGTGTGTCCCTATTTCCAATCCACATCCCCCTCCTCGTCCGGATTGACGCGCCTGCCACGCATATACTCAGGCTCACGCATAATTTAGACGCGCGGTTGCGAGAATGGACATCGCCCGAGCTCAATCAATACCTCAGATCCAGGACTACATTACTGCCTCCGGCCTTTGCTGGTTTGCTTTGTGGAACAACTCGAGGCCTCCTAACATGACAGAGAGGAGATGGATGCTGTAGATAGATTTCCTTTGCTATACGACAAGGAATAACAACAAGGACAACGACGCATATGATGGCTGCTGATTCACCCTTCTAGTTACCTTCTACATATTATCAATTAACTGCCAAGCAACGGGAAATCTTCAAACTGAAACAACAATTATAATAAACTATATGTATCTTCTATAGTAAACAGGGAAGAAGAGCAAACTGTGCGTTAAATCTTTCTTTTCGGCTTTATTTCAATATCCAGTCGAACTTTTGATACCGGAATTAATAAGCCTCTCTCCACTCGTACTATTCCAATAAATCAGTGATGTTCAAAATTTACTATTAACTTTGAATTTAAATTTCCCCAAACAAACATTGTTGTTGTTATTGTTTCGAATAACACAAACGTTGTAAGTTTAAATTTTGATTTTAGCGCTAAATCGGCAAATTTCATGTATGTTTTTGAGATAGGGTTGAGATTGGGGGTGATGGGCGCGAATCAGCTGTCATTTGCTTTACTTTAATCGTCAGTACTAAACTTGGTGGTTTATCCGTGACGAAAAGTCTCGACAACGGGGTTGACGGTGGTGGATATTGCTAGCGGTGGTGGTGGTGGTGGTATAGGGACTGAATATCGTGCTATTTTCAAGTGTTAAACGCACTCTCTCATAATGGGGTGTTAATTTTTTAACACCTGGTCGGCAGAAGTTTCAAAGTTGATGCGGTGTCTGACTGATATTTCAGCTAGAATAGAGGGATAGGATGGTGCGAAACGTCAATCAAACCCCTTATTCAATGTTCACGCAAAATCGCAAATCGATGAATTTTTTAAACGGCCGTTGTAAATTATTTAACAAATTGTCGTATGTATCTGTTGATATAGACGTATAGTCGGAGACAAAGGGGGATGAATTTCGAATTTGAACGAAATAATTAAAATACTAAACGACTTTGATGGATTCGTTCATCATCATTATTATTATTATGTTTCTAGAATATTTGTTGTTCTGTATATTATACATATACCATGTATACATTTCCTAGTTTCTACTGTTTCATTATATGAATACGTAAGCAAGTGGTCGAATGTCCGTTCGCGGGGCCGCTAAGACTACGGGGAGGGCGGTTAGGATCGATAGAGCACCCCCGCTCCGTCCCCACACTTTACACTTCCCGCAGGACTTTCACTCTCCGTCCGGACTCCACTCTGGACTTTCTCTTCTACCCTGTTTCGTACAAGCAAGGCATACAGCGGCGTGTCATAGTTTAAACTCAGGTAGTTGACATATACACGCACACAGAGAGATAGAATTCAACCCGCATTTTTCATCACGCCACTAAATACACACAAAAACGTACCCTAAACGATTGTAACATGTCTAAATTTTACGTCTCAAATAGATTTGTTGCAAACTTAAAATGTAATGTAACAAAGACATGCAAAATTGTATTGAGATCGATATTTTGCTCTAATCTTACATGAATAGAATCAATGATTTTTTATTAATAGTATAAATGATTAGATTCTTTTGGAATTGTTATTAAATTCGGCTGTTTTTTTCGCAGAGTATTAACTTATATCGATTCGTTGAGGAATATGCAAAAGAAGCGACGAGCCACCCCTGAGTAAAATGACCAGCGGTCGTGGGCTTCTAAACTTCACATTGCCGAGATAGAAAGAGGGATGTAGTGAAGGGAGGACGAAGGGGCTGTAAACTTTCCCTTCTCAAAGATCAATACCTCTACTCTAGTCCAGCGTCCAGCAGATAGCTTATACTTGGACTTGATACTCATCCTGCTGAAACGTCATTTTCCTACAATTTCTATACAGTTTATTTTTTTTTTGTTTTCATGTTAAAAACAAAGCAATTACAGTCAATTTACTGATTGTTTATTCACTTGTAATAGTTTTCGTTCAATTGATAATAAAGAGGACGATGGTTCTTTCTTTGTTCTCCTAGTTCAAATTAAAATCATTGTTTTTTTACAATAGAATTGCCATCTTTACCAAGATAATTTCAAATGCACGCAAAGAACGTTTTAAAAGGATATTGTTAAAAGGTTGGTCACTATTACAGTTGTTTTGCTGAAAAAGAGATGAACGCATCCGTTCATGCACTCTGAAAATCCCATAGCAACATTGTCCTGAAGGATTTCCGTTTAACGTTTCAGCGAGTCCTGCAGGACTACTAGCAGGATTGCGGTAACAGGCTTCTATGAAAATGTAGGAGAGTGGGAATCCTTGTCCTTGCATGTATAATAAATGTGGTATAAGCTGTTTTAAGGGAGAGACGCTGGAGGGTAGTGGTATAGATCGAAATAACCACTTGGCCGTCGTTGTTGTTGTTGTAATCTTTGTTGTACAAAGGGGGCGAATACGAATGGAATTAACACTAATGCTAAAGTTATGTTATTAATTTCCAACTAGCTATAATTATCGAGGCTAGATCGGCTCGCATTCTAATCAATTTAAATCAAAAATTTAATACCGAAAGGATAACAGATCAGAACAAAAAAAAAACAGCAACGAAGAAGACTTTGTAAATAGATTATATTTGTAGGGTACAAACTTTGAGAAAAGTTTAAGGATATCAGTGGGGCAGGTCAGTTTGAAGTTGCTTGGAAAACATCGAAACTTTTCGAAATGAAATATGTCAGAATGCTCAGGTTATTTTCACCGATTTCCGACAACAACACCAGGTTATACACGTTAATTCCACCTAATCACGAAACTGCCCTTACAATTTCTGCTCGTTCCTTATATTAGAACTTTATTTTTTTTTTGTAGATAAATTCAAAGATTTTTGTTCGCATCTCAATGGCAATAACAGCATTATTTATAACTTAAAGGTTCTGGTTGATCCTAAATCCTGACCCGAAAATAAAATAATGCGTCCTGATAGTGTGAAATTCACCCGACGACCAAAACTATACTCGTTTAACGACTAATACTCTACCTTATCTAAAATCCGATACATTACACTTGCTCATTCTCAGGCTCTATTGGAACTTTAAATAAAACTACCCTAATTACGTTCTATTGTAACAAGTAACTAACACGAACTGTTACGTTATATTATAATACTACAGAAGAATAGGGATAATAACCGTAAACATAAAAATCGTCCAATTAACCTATCGAGCGTTTTAATACATGACAAAGACATGATAATTTTTAATATAAATATTAAATTAACAAAGCCTTTATACCGTAATTGTATCATGTACAAATGGTATAACGTACCATCCAGTGTTGGGTGAATCCTGCGGCAATGCATCAACGTATCCGTTAGTTTCTTTATCGATTAATTTAATTAATTAATCGACCTTTAATGTTAGCGTACTGACAGCGGAATCGCATATTTTATCCGGAAATTGCTTGGCGAAGAACTTTTCTGCATTAAGGCTGCGGATCACTTACTTTTTATGAAAATGGGGAATGTTTGACACACGATTTCTCCCTTGTTTTTTAAAATGTAGAAACGCACGATAACGTTATGGAAAGAGCGTTTCAAGGTGCAGGAGAAGGACGATTCTGTTTTGGAAAATTTTGAGGAAATTCTGAATTACAGACAATTGTCTCGAGGCATGTTTTTTTATGTTGATTATTTTTTAATGAAAATTTAATTACATATAACAAATTCAAAGGGCTTTCCAAATATCCAAGAAATTTTCAGATCGACTTTTACTTTTCCGGAATTTTGATAAAAACGCACGCTTATGCAGTACTTTTTTTGCACAGTTTTAAAGATGGACAAGCGGATGATTGCTTGTTCGAAAGGGAAACGTGATGTCGTTGAAAAATCCAATTTTTGAAAATTTTGGACTAGCTCATTTAGTAATTTTATCTATTAGAAACAAAGTCAGTAATAGAGTTGCCCAAAGATCATATTTTTGTCGGAAAAACTTATTCATTTCCTTGTAAAAATTGGGATTAAAATGATTTTTCGTTATTTCATGATGTAATTTGCATTCTTACACGTTAATCAACATACACTGATCTCTGCTGTAGTAACCAACCATTCCCAGTTTGTGGTCTCATGGTAAGGTTGCCACATTTCCTTTCAGATTTAGAAGGCCTAGGTTTGCCACCCGTACCGATTTTCGCGGGATTTTCCCAATTTTAGGCGTT
>JAZBGW010001862.1:0-13550 GCA_037464815.1 Mylabris variabilis | reverse complement strand
TTAATTATTTTTACAATTTTAAATAATAATTGTGTATTGGGGGCTAGAGGTGAAACAAAACCTTATATACAGGATGAGTCAAAAGTAACGCATAATATTCATAACTCTTTATTTTTCAATTATTTAATTGCGGTTGGTCTAAGACGGTTCTGTAAGTTACCATTACGAAGAAATTACATCATCAACTCTTTTTTTTTAACAGGCACCCTCTATTTTTTGTTGCATTTTCGTGTACGACATATTTTTCTATGGTCAGATACGTAAAAATATTAGGGGGTTACAAAAGAAAATTGTTGAGAAAAAATTCTCAAAGTTTGCAAAATTTTCTGTTATCATTATATCCACGATCTATGCATCAGCATAGTATACAAAAAACACAACATCTGAATAAGCATTGCAAGCATTGAATTTTGGCAAAACAATTGCCGAACATGCCGGATTTAATTGTCTAAAATAAAATTGCAAATTTTAATGCAATCGTTCTGCATATTAGCTGTTAAGCAAACTTCAACCTTGCTTCCTATTTGTCCTCCCGAAGTAACCATCATTAAATTTTCCAATTTTATTTTCAACAATTAGGTCCGCCATATTTTGACAAATATTTACCATACGCCTACTTAATCCACTAATAAAACAATGTTGCAATGCTTATTCAAAGGTATTGTGTTTTTCGTACATTATGCTGATACATGGATATGATGACAGAAAACCTTGCAAACTTTAGGAATTTTTTCTTAAAAATTTTCTCATGTAACCTCCTAATTTACATGTCTGAACGCAGAAAGATATGCCCTATTCGAAAATGCAATAAAAATAGGGGATGTTTTGGGCTAACCACTATTAAATAATTAAAAAATAAAGTTACCTATCTCGGCGTTTTTCGAAATTTAATAAAAGAGTTATGAATATTATACGTTACTGTTGACTCATACTGTATGTCAAACTATTTAGAGAGCTTATCCAAATTGGGAAAAGGCTTTCCTTTTTATTTCAAACAGTACACCTTCAATTATAATTTAATTTATTGTGCCCTACGATTTTCGTCATATTTCACATGGGCGGCTTATGGATTGAGCATGCTGAAAACTGATTTTGTACCACAATGAATCGGCATAGTTGTCGTTACGTTGCGCCACTTTTGATACACCCTGTATAGTCAGTTTAGTGTGTTGGAAACAGGCTGGTGTGTTTTATTTACATGGTCCAGCAATTCGACAGTTTATGTGGTTATATGTCCGTAACGTGAAAAGAACGAATTTACCTTTTAGTAGTCGGTTCCACTGACTCAATTAAACGAAACAAACCAGAACTAGAGCACGAATTGATTTCGTTTTAGTACTACTGACGACTACAATAATAAAAAAGGGGCGACAATTTTTTTTTTACCAAAAAATGACATAATTAACATTCGAACAATGAAATAAAGTGAGAAGAGGCACAATCAAATTTCACGGAGCTTTGTCAAGTCTACTAAAACAATTGCTTATAGATCAGAAAGGCATGACTTGATTGATGCTTTCATTATTGTCATTTTTTTTTTAAATTATCATCTGATGATTCATTTCCTTTAGATTGTGGCTTTTTTTCTGCTTCACCTTTATTTCCCATGATTTCAATCGATTCGAGCATGATTCAAACCGTGTTTTTGGCAGAAGAAGTACCCTTGATCTTTCCCAAATGAATCAACGGTGAGGTTGCTTTTGGTCAAAAATTGAGCAAAGCTCATGAATAAGAGCCAAGAATGTTTGCTCATAGTTTCTAATGGGAATTTGATCAAATTTCTCAAAATAGAAACGAAAGCCAGACAGTTAAATCGGGATTATCCTGAATGATTTCTACTCATATGTGTGTGTGTGTGTTTTTATGCTTTATTTCGGTCAATTTTTGGTGGTAAATATTTTTCAAGTACTTCTCTAAAAGATATATTGCCGTTAGTTTTTGGCAACTGATTTTATTTGGCATGTCATATTCATAGGGAGGTTTAGCTATACACTGAAATATATAACGTGATGAGAACGAACTTTGCCGTTGTCGGTTCGGTTGCTATTTAAGTAAAAGGTTGACGCACTTTTTTTATTGAAAATAAATCGGAAATGATGAGGAGATTTTGTTAAAATCGCAACCGATTGCAATTCATTTTCCCAAAAAAATTTAGAAGTTGTATAATTTCCAGAGAGTGTGTGTGTGGTTTTGTCATTGATTGTCATCTTGAAGATCCTTTGAAGTTTTCATTATTAGTTGTTAAATAAACAAACAGAAGATTGTGTGTAAAGCGTCTTCTGTCTGACGGGGGGGCGGGCATTGTCTAAATTCAGCGATACGGTCGGCTGGATGCGACATTTATTTCTCATTGTTTGTCTATAGAAGGATTTTCGGTGGCAATTGCTCATCTCCCAAAACACCCACGTAATTGTCGTTGCTTTCCTCGTGTTTTTCTACATTTTTTTTTCCTGGACACACCTTGTACAATATTCATATATGTAGACTTGGGATGATGATCCCAATTATCGGATTTGCACATAATGCGGACACACATCGGTGATCTTGCAATATATAAACTTGGGTTAGGCGCAAGGACGCAAATCGTGCTCTTCTATTAACAACAAAGCGTACAACATCACCCACTCGCATACCATGCTTACAACAATTGAAAAAAACCACCCTTAAATTAGTAATTTCGCCGGAACAAGGTGTTGATTGTGTTGTAAGCTGACTTTTAAATTTAGATTAAAATAAACGAGATGGAGGCTCTTTTCGATGGAGGAGAACCAAATGCAAACCAAAACCAG
The DNA here is from genome assembly GCA_037464815.1 of Mylabris variabilis. Classification (NCBI taxonomy): domain Eukaryota; kingdom Metazoa; phylum Arthropoda; class Insecta; order Coleoptera; family Meloidae; genus Mylabris; species Mylabris variabilis. Next base: position 10,761 of record JAZBGW010001862.1, on the reverse strand, counting down.
ACTGTTTGGTATTGCGACCATAATGTGTTGTATATATATATATGTGTGTGTGTGTGTGTATATGTATTTTTGTATGTGTATGTGTGCGCGCTATTTTGGGGTGTCTGGTTCGGCTGCCAACTGGCGCTCCTCATCCTTAGATCTTTCTCTGCCTTCGAAAATTTCACATTTTCTCCTAAAAATTTTCTCTTCTTTCTATATATTATAAACGATCGAAGAAAAACAAAACCGCACACATCCTCAACTGATGAATATTTGAAGAAAAACTGTCGGAATCGAGAAAAACAAAAATAATAAAACATTCTTCATTCGAGTTGTGTTTGTACAAACACTTGTTGAATACTGGCCATGTCCACGACTTACCCGGTTTTCCATTTACAGTGATTCTTCCCATATATGATATACTTGATCTTTATTCTTTTATAGAACTTAAAACCAAATGTGCATTGGAAAGTAGTTTAGAGTAGAGGACCTTGTAAGGTCGGCTTCTATAATGATTTCTTCATTTTTCGAATTTCAACAATTTTCCCGACAATTCAATCAAATTCTAACATTTTTTTTTGATGGAATTTTCATCAAGGAAAAACAAAAACAAAAACCGTCCCAACAATAAGTTGGGTAATTATTAGTTTTAATTGCTGATACAACACACAAGTCGGTGTCCGCCCTCGATCAATTAAATTTCATTCGTGAGGTCATTTCGACTATCCTCTCAAACGATGCCATTAAGACATTATTTAGCTTAGAAGAGTGGGAACATCATGGCAGACTGCATGGCGATTGGAATAAACCGTTGTTATGTTGTTTTGTAAGGCGTCTGTTTTACACATATATAGGTATTATAGTATACACACACACACATACATAGTACAGCAGACACATGGAGACATTGTGATTTTTTTATAAAAACAGCTGGCAAAGACTGCGACTTTTAATCAACCGAAAAATTGAAAAGAAAACAGGAAAAAAGTGTAATCTTTTTGACGAAACACCTCCACACTCAAGACTTGTCATCTCTTCATTCTCTCAATGTTATAGATTTACTTGCATCTATATGATTATTGAGCTTGACTGTGTAATTTCGTTGACTTGAAAACAATTTATTTTGAATCATACAGCTAAAGTTAGCTTGTGACTCTACTCTCAATTCTATTCGTGCTAGTTTTCCACCGATATTCAGGTGTGTGTGAATTTGTATCTTTTCTATTGTTAATTTTTATCAGGAATTTGAAGGAAACTTCTGTTTAAAACAAGATGACAATGAAATTGTGACAAATCAGATACACCTGTGTTTAGAACGATGATCTCATTAGGAAAGATCGATACGAATTTAACATTTATTCAATCGATTAATAGCACTCCAACAGTACTTGTCGAGTTTATTTTCGTTTAAGCTGTAAATTCTCCAGTAATAGTAGTAGTAGTCGATTATATAATTGCATTTCGAGGGTTGTCATGTAGGTGCTCCCTCTTTTTAAGCCGACTTCATTATCATCATTATCAAGACCGTCTAAATTGTCGTCATCTGGGAGTGTACACACTCATCATCATCCCTACCGTTGTCTCCCTCTTGTAGGTGCCTTATGATGTGATCTCTCAACTAGAAAAGAAAAAGGAGTGCCGCCTGCCTCCCTGCCATTCTCATAGGAAGGTTGGTTTGGTTCGTTGGCGATATGTCTGGTCTTGGACACTATTCTACACACTCTATTTGATGGCATCAGGCCAAGTGAATCACGACAACTCGTTGAAATCGTCGTCGTTGTCGCGACGTCAGGCATTTTGCCAAAATTTAAACTTATCCACTCCTTTTACTCTTCCATCCATCCATCCGTCCATCTATCTATCGTCTTCTTGTCTCACATTAAAACTACTTATAAACCGAACATGAAATGATAATAGTCGGTATCTAAAGATGGAATAATTGTTTTATATTTAATATAAGGGACTTGCAACCAAAAAATTGGATAGTTAGAAGAAGAGGCAACTGATAAATGGGGCGAGTTTTTCTAGTTTTATATAACATTTCGTCTCTTATCTACAACGAAGACAAATTCGAAATAGGTTGAATGTTCCGGTGAAATAACCTCATTTTTAAAAGTTTCTCTGACTTTTGAACATCATTAAATTAATTGATAGTTGTATTTATAGCACAGACTAAATAACGTTTGGCTTGGTTTGATGCTGATGTTGTGATGATGAAGATTTTCTCTTTCGTTCGCCACATTATTACAGACCAGATGTGTTAAAGATATTGTGTGTATATGTGTGTGTTTGTGTTTTTGTTTTGTTGATTATTTTGACGAAATTCCCAAAACTAACACCAAATTTGGTCATTTAATATCAATCAATCAAGTAATTTCACACTACATACTTATATTAAATATAAATATTTGTCCAAGATTCAGCCGGTCACAACAAAGATTTCTTGCTTTGATCGCACCGAATCTGACATCAGCTAGTCTAAATATTGCAATATTTCTGCATTAATATTATTCATCTTATTCAATTATATTTCAATTTAGATGACTGTGAAATGAAAACATAACATCTGTATATGTATATGATATACACATTATTTGAAGGTTGTCTCTTGTTGTCTGTTATCTTAATATCGGATCATTAATTACAATTAGAATTATCTCTTTTTTTTTCTCTCTCAAAACTATTCAGGCCAAAACAATTAACAATTATTTTCGTTATTGTTATTATTTGATTCGATTAAAAATGAAAAAACAAACAAAGGTGAAAGAGAGAAAAAATATCGCACACTTAAGAAGCACTTTGCCATCGTTTATTTTATATACAGGCTGAACCGAAATTTGAGGAACATCTCAGCGACACGTTGTTATCCAAGGCCCAAAACTAACAAGAAAAACGTTAAAAAAATCTATCTTCTTTAGTTTTCCAGATTGAACTTGAAGTTCTTTTATTTTAATTATTAAAAAGAGTTCGGCTATTAGATCTCTGTAGGTCAGTAATCAGCTTAATGTTCATTGACTTGGTTTGGAGTGGCATTTTCAGGAAATGATTTTGGACTGATTTCACCTGAAAAAATGTGGGGCAACATAGCAAATTATTTTTATTTTGAGTTCCTTGGTTACAAAATAATTAGCACTATTAGGCTTAACTGAATGTTGCCAAATTTACCTTTAAATAATGTCCAATATCTACGAAATTAAAGAAGATGGATGTGTTTAAACATTTTTCTCATGTTCCCTGTTATCTGTACAACAACGTGTCACTAATCTGTTCCGCAAATTTTGGTTCATCCTGTATAGAGGCGCTTTGCTCTCTGAGTATTTATTTTTGTTTGGTTGATGGGCGTCGCGGTCGTCGACGACGTCCTCGTCCTCCAACTGTAATTGTAATCTCCTCTAATGTTTGTGTAGAAGAGATTTTCCATTAAATGACTCAGATGTTGTTACTTAATGTTTAAAAAAAAAACACGAAAAAACGACTCCCTAAAGAGCTGTTATTGTTATTGTTGTTATTATTTTAATTGTGCCGAAAAAGGTAACGATAACATTAAAAAATAAACAATTCCTTGAATATTGTTTATGAAATTTTAAGAAAAGCCGCTTTTTTCTTGTATATATTAAATATTATGATAATTTATTAATATAGCATGTAATAATGATTGTTTATTATGAAATAATTTCCTGGTTTTTGAAGAAAATCGTAGTTGTATAGTTGAAGATGTAGTAACGATCATGGGACTATCATCATTGGCGATGCACCACTATTTTTAGAATCTCTGGAAATATAACAAGACGCACACATACACAAAAACATACACACACATAGACCGGCATCTTGTTAGAAAATTTCCAATTTCATTCGATCTCTCGTTGAAAATACATGAAATACTGACCAATCAATCTGGATTTTGTTTAGTTCGATTGTCTGGAAAAATTACCGCAATTAACAACAGTTGATTGTTTTGTTGACAGGTATTTAAAATGAAATTTTCCAGATGTTGTTCACACTTGATAAAATTTTGAGAGAACTTTTCGAGAATCGAGGTCGCCAAATAAAAATTTTCAGTTATAGAACCATGGACACTTCGGATGACAATATTTTTGACTAACAGAAAAATGTTTCAACCAAAAAAAAAATGTCAACCTAAAATAGCACCTAATCGATCAAATAATTTTTGTGTAAACAATTTAGCAGAGTGAGAATCAGGTGTGTTACGATTTATTGATCTAAACACTGTTTTTTTTTTCATCTTTACTCGTATGCTTGTATTAGGGCGCCACTACTTGTAATCCAGACGTCGTTTTCAGGTTCGTTCCTGTTTTCCATCAATCCGTTCCCGTTGATATTTTGAGGTTGATAGGATTTGTGGCATTTAAATCATATACTAGGATACGCTCTAATTGGCGACAATTCTATTTGGTGATGATGCCAAATTAATTATGAATATTCCAAATAATCCATCCGTTCTGTAAATAAACGTATTGGGTGGCATCTTCTCAATTATCCGACCTTTATCTTTTGGAATGAAAACAATAATAAAACGCGAAATTTCCCATTCAGATCACGCAGAATCCGTAACCATATTAAAAGTCGCGATGGAATGTTCGACATCAAGTTGAAAAGCCTAGTGTACCGTTTACCGAAGAAGGACGGTGGTTGTGGCAGCATCAACGACAACGACGATGACTTCCACAACGACATATCCAACCTCCTAATAACAATTTATTCTAGAACGAAAACGACATCGTCGAGGGCTTCTTTACAGATTTGAAAAAAATGAACGGGACCAGATAAAAGAGCGCTGCCGCCATTCAACACTATAACCCCACGATAATAAATAAAATTCGGTCGGAACCCGGGCTTATTCTCGATTAGAATTTGAATTCAACGATACGTTCCAACTAGTTGAAATGCAGTGATTGATGAGAATTCTGTTATTATTCACATAAGGTGCATTTTTTTGTGATTTTGAACTATTATAATGACTGAAATTTGAAATGATCCTCCTTATGTTGGCCGTGTCTTTCTTTTAGAATTGTAATGAAACTATTCTTGATTTGGAATGGGCAACGATCCACTTAACTTTTCTTCACTTGCCTTCTCTCTATACTTGATCTAATTATGAAAATCGTTCGAGAATCCTTGTAAATCACTAAAATGAGTGTCTTATTAAAAGGCACAATATATTATCTAGTTTGATAAATTTAAACAATTCTATTTTTGTAGACTCGTAGATTTCTCTTTGAGATTGGAAAATAATAATCGACATTTAATACAATATCGATTATTGTATTCTTGAGTGGTATTTTTTGGTGGTAATGGTGAATGTGGTCGCATTACTTAGGCCCATTCCATAGTGGTTATATAAATTAAGTAAACATACAAAGATACATTTATTACTTTAGCGCGCTTTTCTCTCCTTTGAACATATAAGAGATATATAAAATAGGTAATAAATAACAATGAACAAAGTATTATATACATATACAGTGTATGTTAGTATGTATATCCTTACAATATTCGTATTCTTCTTCTTCGTCTACTACTTCCAATACTTTATAGAGTTCAATAGTTACAAATGCTATTCTTAACTATATCTTTGCATAGATGTTGAAAATGTTGCAATTTTAAATTGTCCAAATAAAGAGATCTTTCCCTCTTGATGCACGTACACAAAACACGCACATATATAGTTATAGAAATCGTACATTATAACTTACAGATGTGTTTTTTTTTGTGAAAGCTAACTGTGGTAGATTTACATAAGATTTGACCACAATTACAGGAAAAACCGTTTTCTTCTGCTGTTTTGTACAGCACCTCAATTGTTGTGAATTGATCTTTTTATGTGAAATATACTGTAAACCAATTGTTACATTATCTAGTCTAGTTCTCCAGTCCCTTCAATCTTTTTGATGTCTGTTTTATTTGTTTGTTTGTTGTTGTTGTCGTCATCGTTGTTGCTTTTTTCCTGTTTGTAATCATTCTCTAGATGATTTGTTTTGAGTTGGTTGGGGGTTTTTGATGGAGCAAATTAACGCGTACAATGGTGCGTATCGTTAACAGAAATGCCGCCCGACATTTATACTATACCTATATATAAATTCGATCTAGACTGGTGCGGTTCGAAAACTTGTAAGTAGCAGAGTAGTAACAGTATAGTATTGAGTTCTTCCGATCGGTTGCGGTTTCCATTTTCATAAGAGAGGACCACACCAGTGAATGGTACTTACTTACTACTACTACTACTACTACTCTCTACTACTTTGGCTCGAAAGCACACACAGAGTATGATATAGAGGAGGAGAAAGAAGGAAAAAAGAACAGTAAAAATTGTTTTAATCAACTGTAAACAAGATCCAATACTATACAGACATAAACATATTAAAGATAGAAATTTCGGAAAAGTTTATTTTGTTTTAAAAGTGGTAGGCAGAGAGAGCAGCGCACACAGGGGCATTGATTTAGAAGAGATGGGAGTTCGCCCGATTTTACCACACTCGAAGAATCTTTATGGTCATGATTTATTTATGATGATCACGTTCCAATTCGCCAACTAGACACAAGGCCAGACAATTTACAGTTAACCAAGAGAAGAATTTGGAAAATTTTATCGTTTACATGCATCGCAAGTGATTACAACAACCAACTACTAAAATCAATCGATTTTTTCCGCCTGAAAAGAAAAAATTGACCAAAACAAAAGCCAATCATCATTTTTCCTTCAATTGGTAACTGGTGTATTTTCGGCACATCGATAGGTGAATCGACTTGCATATATACTTATACATATATCTTTGTGGTGTTAGAGAATGTAAACAAATAAAATAGAATAAGGACTTTTCATTATTAAAAATAGCCAATGATCGAAGGACTTTTCAGGTGTTGATCTCTATTTTCTAACAACAACAATTTCTATTGTTAGTGGTGGATGATGAATAAATATTTTTTGGGGCGGCCAAACCGATGCACGTAAAAACACACACACATATAAAACTATTAGTAAATTCCATAGCATTGTTTTCGGGTTTGTTGATATTCAGCACGCGTTCAAAAGCTTTTCGGATCGGATTCCGAGAAGTCCTCACATGCGAATCGAAATGGATCGTTCACATTTTTGGAAATAGCCATCTGAAATGCGCCACCCTTACAGCTAAAGACAACCGAAAAGTATTAAAAAATAAATAAAAAAAATAAAATAACAACAACTAGACAATGATGAGAAAATATTTTAAAAGTTTGTAAAACAAATGTAGTAACGACTTCAGCCCCCACACACACACATAACTATATAAAAGTGGTATTGTTTAGATTAGAAATGCAGCAGAATTATTCTCAAGTACCTGTTAATATCCGTCTTGAACACACAAAAAAGCCATGAAAGTCGTTAACGATTCATTAAAACTATCAACGAAATTAGTTGTAGAATTATACAAACTGACAATTGACAATGCATTCCAACTGTGATAATAAATTTGATTTTTTTGTTTTTTCTTCTTAAATGTAATTTTCAGAACCTAGACAGGTAGATGTGGTCGAATTGGAAAAGAAACAAAATCATGAAAATCGCAACAAACGATTGAAACTAGTCTGTAGAGTTAAAGGCTTCCCTATTCCACGAATTTTATGGAAACGGAACAATATCGATTTACACTCGAATCGAAAGATCAAAATCACATACAAAAAGTAGGTAAATTCTAATTGTAATTTTTTTTTAACTTTTCCATTGTCATCGAATATATTTAGAAAACTATGCCACATGTCCGCCAAACAGTGCATTACTACTGTAATCTAAAAAAAGAGTACTTTACAACACCTAAGCGATTATCTCGTTAATCCAATAATTTAATTTAACGGACGAAAGATCGTCTATTTGGTGTTGATCAACTTGTTTTTAAAATAATAAAACTGCATAAGGACTTGATCAAAGTCGAATGGGGATGCACTGTTTGCTTGGACGTTTGGTAATATTTGAACAATAGAAATTTTATTTTGTTTATGTCTGTCATTAGTGATGAGAAAGACAGGTAAGTAATACCACAATCAAAATTTCGTCTCATTATTGACTTGAAATTGAATTTCCTAAGAAAACTGAATTGTGTTTTATTGTTATGCTTTTAGGCGAAAAAGTACGTTAGTGATACGAAATTTGACCGATTCAGATATGGGCCGATACGAGTGCTTAGCAAGAGGTGTTGATGGCAGCCGAGCATCCAAACAAATCATAATTGAGAAAGAAACAAATTTACCTAGTGAGAAACCTGATAGTGGTATCTATCTATCTAGTGGTATTAAATCTGTTGCATTTACAATGTTAACCAAAAAGAAAAACCATAATAAATTAATAATAATAATAAATATTTAAAAATGCCCACACACAAACACACACACACAATTTATTACACAATCGGATATTTGGCACAAATTTCAAAACTCTAACATGTGCTAAAATAAACAACAAAACATATCAAATATCGATCGATTATGTTTTAAGTTCAAAACAAGTAATTATCGGATTATTTTTTTGGTTAATTGTAAATTCTTTCGGAAAACTATAGGCTTTCTATATTTTGTCTCTCTACAATTTTCTTATTATTTCATGCTATTACTCTATCGAAACAACAACAAAAAAACAACAGGAGATTTTGAGAGTTGTTTTCGTTGCAGGAACACCCTGTGATGAGAAAATGAAACAGGACTACTGTTTAAATGGAGGTACCTGCCGTTACTTGGATGCCTTGGGCGAATATTACTGTGTGTACGTTTTTCTCTGCTTTTTTTATTACATAATTTTCACAATAAAACTATTATTATTAATGTCTAATTTTATAGATATATGACGATTATTTATGATTGTTTATGTTGTAGATGTGCCACTGGTTATACGGGCAAACAGTGTGCTGAAAAATCGTCCGATCAATCCAGTATGTATCGACAAACACCTATTTATACATGCAAAATAGGCCTCTATACAAAATATGATAATTGTTGAACAAAATTCCTCTTAAATTGAAGTGATGGACAATTTTTTTTACAAAAACAACAAAACAAAAAGAAACTTGTTACCGTTGTTGTATACATTTTAATATAGGAATTTTAAAATTGAAAATTCCCATTTTATTAAAAATAAAATCAAACAAGACTGTTATTCTATTGAAATAAAACAGTCGATTTATTAAAATTTATATAACTTTTCACCTGACATCGACCATATTATTATTTTTCTCTCTATTTGTCTATTTATCATTAATTAACTAATTTATTTATTTATTTTGTACGGACGATTTTTTTCTGTTTTTGAATTTCAGAAAAACGCTAGTTTGCCACATGAAATGTTATAATTCGATTTCAGGTAAAAAGCAACGTACCTATAAATATCAGGGACCGACATTTAACTTTTTTTTTTTTGTATAAAGTCATGTAGATATATTTATTTATTTTACATCTATACTCACAACAAAATCTTAAAATTGATATTAAAATAAAAATCAAACATAGCTGTAAAACTTATTAATAAATTATGAGTATAAATGTGGCTTTTCTTCTTGATTTTGTTAATAATTCTATACAACCCTTATTTTTTTTTAATAATTGGGAAATTATTGTGGATGGAAACACAAAATCAATAAATAAAATTGAATAGGTATGTAAAATTGGCATTTGTCATTTCCAGATAATTAGTCTTTTTTTGTATATTATCATTAACCAAACGAAAAAAAACCAAAATTATCTTATTTAATAATAACTCTACTATCTATTATTAACACTATTAGTACAAATACAATTTCTTTAGATTTGTTGTGAGTTTTAGATGTGTTGTTTGTATTTAACCACATTAAAAAATGCATGACTCTTTTAATTAACTATTATTAATTAACTATAAGCGTTATAGATTCGTTTTTATGTAAAAATTAACAACATAAGCCTTGACTAAAATATCTACTCTTCTAATCATATAATTAAAAATTTATAAAAATAGTGTAGAGGTGCTACTATTAACTGAAAATTTAGTCTTTATCGAATTTATTTGAGAAAGAATATCAATGTTTTCAATTTACTAATCACGTAGATTTTGTTTTAAATTATTATAAATTCAATTGTAAACCTCAAACTCATATTAATTTTTGAATAGTTTCAGGTTATTGAATATCCATAATAACAACAGGAACAATACAACACAACTACCACCCACTAAACTATACCAAAGAATTTTTTTTTGTTTTTAAGACACGGTAACGAAAAGAAAATGTAAATAATTTGATGGAAATGGTAATAACGCGCACAAATTTATATATGTTATAATTATTCTTATCATTTTTACTACTATTTAATTCATTTTAAAGAAGAAAAAAAAGATAAACAAAATTATTGCAGTAATTGATGTTGTTATTAATATTATTATTAACAGAATTATTATAACTTATAAAGGTAGAAAAATATGAAAAATCTCAATGTTGTTGAAAGATACTCGCATATTGTGATAACGATAAATGGCTTCGTTCTCCTATTAGTTACAAAAATTTGCTAAAGTGATTTAATTATAATACAAAAAAAAATGATAACAAATATATATGTATAGAAAGAATGGATAACAATATATGTATATGTATAATCTCATCTTGCCATTTATCGTAAATTATAGTTAAGTTTTATATGCTTAATATTTGAAGAAAATATAAAGAAATAGTGATGTTCTTCTACCGGGTGTGTCACCTAAAACGAAAAGTTCCTATGGCAACTCCCGTTATTTGGCGAGCGAATCGAAAAATATTTCGAAGATTT
>JAZBGW010001861.1:0-10203 GCA_037464815.1 Mylabris variabilis | reverse complement strand
TTATCGATTGTTATCAATGTGCAAATATTTAATTTGAAATACAATTGGAAAATCAGTTGTAAAACAGTTTAAATACTGTGATAGCGACCTCTTAATTGCCTAAAACACATCCAACTTCTTATCGCTACGTTATCGGATACAAGCAGGGCCCACATTAAATAGTTTCAGTATCCTTCATCTTTGTCGTACATATTATTGTGGATTTACTGTGTTTTAGTTTGAGGACTACACTTGCTGATTGATGGGCCCTTTTAGTCTTTGTAACATAATCACGATGACACTTGACAATGCAAGCGACACAAATTAATGAGGCCATGTTGTTGGGGTCTTTATCGAACTGTTTTTTTTTTCACAACACACACACACATCCATGGTAATGATAACAAATCAAGATAGGAAGAACAGTATAGAATAAACTCTAAACGCTGTTATGTCACAGACAGTTTTAATTAATTTTTTTTTCCAATCATACATTTTGTTCGTTAGCTGAGATTAATTTGAACATAAACAATAGAAAGGGTAGCTTGTAATTACTCTAATTATATATTTACAATATTTACATAATAAATATGTGGTTATATTTAACTATTTTTACCTGAACTACACCCCTGATAAGATTTTACATGCGTGGAAGGTAATTTATTTAATCCAAAAGTCTAATTAAACAATCAACCGAAATGTTTATAACCGTTACCGGATGTGTAATAAATTAAGGGATATTATTTTATAATTTATCGCAATTGTGATAGATTTAAGGGTGATGAATAATAAAAAATTATAGACATCAATTTTTCTTCGACATGGAATAATAAAAGTTAAAAAATTCAATCAAAATTGATTGAGTCCTAGCAGAAAATTGTGTTTGTGTGTGTGAAAAAATTCACCCTTAATGTAATTTAAATTTGTTTATCGGTGACATTATGGCCACCCTATAATCATTTCGTTAGTTGGATAATGTGTGTGAATTAAAGTTGCATTAGCGTTTTTATTTCTTCACCCTTAAAACCCGTGTATTATTAGCATTAATTTGTCGATCAAGATATTTATAATATATGGCATACTGTGGCCTGTCAGTTATGAAATTCTTATTGGAAAATGGAATGTATTCAAACTATCAAAATGCTGTTGAAAATCATGCTGATCTATGGTATGAAAATCGGTCAATTCAGCTCGTTGAACGTTGTCAAGACAAATTGCGGTCTCATTCATCATACCGTTTTGAATAGAGGTCCATTCTCCTAGGCGATGACGACGATGGTAAAAGTGTAAAGCCACCAGTGATCCTTTGCATAAGTGACGGTAATGATGCTAAACCGTACGAGTACGAGGATTGGTAGCATCGTAAAATCGGTAAAACAAGTTGCTGTTGTTGCAGTCTCAAGAATTTTCCACTATCTACTAGGTACTAGTCGGTGACTAGCATGTCTATTGGCTATAGTCATTGCTGAATACAAACGACCGTAAAGAACCATCATGATAAATTCAGGTTGCATCTTGTCGACCGCTTTGATTGAGTATTCATGTTGAACTACAACATTCGACACGCCTTTGCTTTCCAACATTCGAATATCGAATGTGTGTCTACAAAAGAAAATAACAACGACAATCTAAAATCTACAACAACACAATAATAGAATATCGGATTTGAGGAGAAAAATAGTTTTTGATGCAACTGTTACATCTCGATAAGTTTTGGTCTGTTTAATTCCTACTGATGGCAATTTTATACCTGTATAAGTTGTTTTCATACAATAGTAAAGCTTCAATTGTGTAGCTTTATAGGTCGAGAAAAACGATCAAATAGGAAAAAAGTCCTAGTACGAAAACGGAAAAGAGGTCAGTACAACAGCCGGTGGCAAATGCGTATAAAAACGGAATTGTCCGTTGTCAAGGCTCGAGATCTTGGGGAAAGAGAACGGTATAACCGGACAGCTGACAGGATGTAAGATTGCTCGGGTAGTATGGGGTGGCGGCCGCTGTTATATAAAATTTATATACGTATGGGGTTGTAAATGGTCGATTTCCGTATTTAACATGGTAGAGCACGACTATATACACACACATAGATTCTCTACAATCTTGTTTCATCGTCCTTAAAATTGTCGTTTTTATTTCCATTTTATACGATGATAGGTAGGAGGACAATCTCAAGTGCTAATTCAACACACACTCTTACAAACAGCCTAGGCATTTTGCGTTTTTAGTGTTAAGGACAGTCCCCCTGCTGCGGTTTATTGCCCACAGGTTTAACCAACATCCATTTGGTTTTACCGCAAAAGCTCAAGTGCCTATGCAAATTTGCTTAATGGCCACGGCTGGAATTAATTAGGGATTGTTGGTAAGGATTCATCCAAGACACGTTTACAATACCAAAGTAATATTTGGTATTATTTAAATTTCTTTACTTGTCGATGTTATTTTGGCTCTTAAATAATACCCCCCGAGGCTGCTGTCATGAGCTCTGTTTCAACAAATTGAAAATTCCTAATAAAGTTGATTATATTGTAAACTTTTCTTATTGTTGTCGTTTTATATGTGCCATTCAATGGATACTATAGACGATTATTGTATTGGAATTAACAACAGAAACTTTATTAGTACAACAAGAAGCTAGATCATTGTTCAAATGAAAAGAATCTATATCCGATATCTCATATTCCAAAATTCTGTTTGGAGGTATGAATAAACATCAAGTTTTCGAGATGAATTGAAAAGATGACGCCCACCGCCACTACCGCCTAATACATAATTAAAAATTATATATTCAAATCAGGCAAATTTTATTCATAAGCCATCCCGGCTTGGCAGGATTAAATTTTTCAATGCGACATCCTTATAGTTGAATCTATAATATTATCATAACGTAATACATAATGGACAATCATTCCATTATGCACAATTTGCTCTATTCGTTTTGATTACGAAGACGTACAAAAGACTCGCAAATTAGCCAATGTTGGCTTTGATTTGAATCAACGATGATTATGTTGTTAAATTATCATATAATTGTGGTGGAATAATCGTGCATATACAGGCTGTTTTTTTTAAAGTGGTTAATTCTTATAAAACTCCTATTAGTTAGCGACCGATTTGAAAAATATTTCAACCATTCATAGGAGAGTGTCTAGAGATTATCTTAGCAGAATTAGAATCTCATAGCTCATTTAGAAACGCTCGTTTCTAACAATGTCACAATTAGCAAAAACGAGCAAAGCGCGCAATACGACTAACAATAAGAATGACTCGTAGACCCTCCCAACAGTGATTTTTTTCGTTATCCTTTATTTTATTCTGGGGCAAATGGAAATGTTCCGCATTTTCTCTAGAATGTAATGGAGAAAAACGAAAAAAATCACTGTTGGGAGGGTCTACGAGTCATCCCGAGTCGAAATTTTAGCCCTCTTTTCAACCCCAAAAACCCGGTTTTCTAGAGTTAGTAGGTCGAAAGGAGGACTATTTAACAATTGATTTTTGGTAGTACTTTGGGCCTAAATGTGTCATTTATCGGATAAAAAATATTTAGAAGCCCAATAAAACCTATTTGGTCTTATTCACTTATACACCCTTACCTCTCTCCCTCTCTACTTTTCTTATACACGTTTACTCCCCCTCACCGCTCTTCAAAGAGAACAAAAGTTGAAAAGCAGCGTTTTGCCTCTTTTTCGTTGTCTCTCCTCCCTCTCCCTTTCCCTCTCTCACTTTCTTCTCTTTTTTCCTCAGTCTCTCTTTACTCACCATTATACCCTGTGTTTTTTTAAAGGTGGTCAATTTGAACGAAACTCCTAGTAGTTGGCGTGCGATGTGGATTTTTAGGGGGGCCCCTGGAAAACATTTTAGCAAAACCAGGACCACGTAGCTCGTTGGAAAAATTTTACTTTCCAGTAAAAAGCAAGGTTCACAAGCCTTGTGCACCCACCAAAAGTGTTAAAATACTGTAATACATTCGTAATATTTAGATTTTTGAAGTTTGTTCTTTACGCTCCGAAAAAAAATTAAAAAGTTAACAAACCGAGATTGTCCGTGAAACATTTAAATTCAAAAATCGCTCACCTCTCTGTGTCGGTCATTGTTCTCTGCCGTTAGTTTATTATGAATGTCTATAAACCAGTGTTTCTTAATCCCGGGCACCGAAAATGATAGTGGTCCGCAGAAGAATTTTACACGCTCAAAATAAACAGTTTCTTACTGAAAACACAATAAATTGTTTTTCCTTTTGTTATAAAAATTATTGGTCTTTAAAGGTCTAGCACGAAATTTACATGTCAACAGTAAGAAGAAGCGTTTGAACATCACTGGCAAATACTGTTAACAACTATTCAAATTTTGTTTATTTAAGAAAAAAAAAGTATACGTGACAGCAAAGTAAACAATTGCTTACACATGTTTATTATCTGCTTTTTTTATTTAAAGGGGACAAATAAAAATATAGAACAAAAGAATCACGAATTGAAATCTCGATATTTTCTATTCAAAACCGTAACAATTAAAGACAACAATTTAAAATAATTCTAGAGCATTCAAGAAGTTTGTTTGTCGCTAATCCTTTTCTAATTAAGGGTATTTCTTATTGTATTATTATTTATTATTATTCTTTTTTTTTTCGAATCTATGAGGTTATATGGATCTTAAAATTTTCTCCGATTCCCTACCTTTCATTGAAACTAATAGAAGTCGCCTACATTTATTTGTTTATAAGTATCCAATGTCAAAGATATTTTTTTTAAGAAAACAAACCCGATCACAGAGGCTCTCGTACCGATTATCACAAAAATAGAACAGCTGAAGCGGTGTATCACTAGTACATTTCAATGTTTTACACGATCGATGTCCGAGAAAAATGATTCTCAATTTTTTCAGGATACAGTGGCCGAAAACAAAAAAAAACATTATTTTCAAGGATCATTTCAAGTTATTTTACGTGTATATCTGAATGGTGAAAAGTTCGACATTGCCGGAAAAAAGAGCTTTTTTGACCAACTTTCACATGAGCTACGTGGTCCTACTTTTGTTCTCCGGACACCCCTCCTAAAAATCCTTAAAGTATTATTCCAGCCGCCCGGCAACTACTGGGAGTTTCGTTCGAATTAACCACCTTTAAAAAAACACTCGGTATGTCACGGATTCATAGCAGAATTAGAATCTCGTAGCTCATTTAAAAGTTGGAGAAAAAACGTTCGTCTCTGACAATGTCACATTTAGAAAAACGAGCAAAGCAAGCAAAACGACTAAAGCTTAGGTTACACATGGGTATTTTTGCTGCGCTGCAGCACAAAGAACTGCGCAACTATGATGAAGCTTCGTGTAAACAACCTCTAAAGTAGCCCCTGCAGCACGGTTGCTTGCAATATTTTCGGGTTGCGCATAGTATAAAAAGTAGCCTCGTGTAAACGACATTTTTACTAGTTGCAACCGCAGTAAAAAATTTCAAATCGGTTGAAACATTTGCAGCGGCTGCGTGTGCAATATTTACTTTGTTGACAAAGATGTCGTGTGTTATTTATTGAAATATTTTTAAAGGTAGGTTGAAATGTTCGGATTTTACTTTTAATTATATAATTATATAATTGTCCCTATTTCTTGTCCAATCTTTTACCCAGATTCTCTTTTTTAGCTGATTCTGTTGTTTTCTCTTTCTCCGTCTCAATCGTACAGTTAATAGGCAAGCTGCTTTTATAGAAAATGTGGATACACAATTTTTCACACCTATATTACTACACTGCTCACAGTTTTGCACTATACGAAAACGCAACGGTACAAAACAAACTAAACACTTTGCAGCAGCAAACGCTGCAAATGCTGCACCTGATTCAAAAGCAGCTTGTTGTGTGTAAACAGAGTCGCAACCTTTTATTACTCTTGCAGTTTTAACGGGTAGCTGCAGTATAAAAAACTGCGTGTTGCAGGCTACTTTGGGGCTACGTTTAAACAACTTTTGCAGCCGCAACTTATAAACTGCGCAGCAAAAGTAGCTGTGTATAACCTTAGATTAAGAATGACTCGTAGCCCGTAGGCCCTCCCAACAGTCATTTTTCCCCTTTCCTCAATTTATTCTGGGACAAGTGGAAATGTTTCGCATTTTGTCTAGAATGCAATGGTGAAAAACGAGAAAAACGAGAAAAATCACTGTTCGGAGGGTCTACGAAACATTATTAAGTACCTAGTCGTTTTGCGCGCTTTGCTAGTTCTTGAAAATTGCACGATTGTCCAAAACGATCGTTTTTGACCTATTTCTAAATAAGCTACGAGGCTGTAATTTTGCTAAAAGGTTCTCCAGCTCCCCCTACAAATCTTTAAAATATTTTTCGAATCACTCGCTGGCTAGTAGGAGTTTCATAAGAATTGACCACTTGAAAATACCAGCCTGTATGTATTAGGTTACACATAAATGAGAAACAATTTCATTTTGCCCATTAAGGATAATGTCATCGACGATTGACGAATACTGAAACGGTTCCAATTTATTTCCATTCGCTTTTTTGTCAATTTATTGCTTCAAGGTAAACAAATTGAAGCTATAGGAGAATGTCTCTTATTGATTGCGTGACATAGCAGCCCACGAATGTGATATATTTATGCAAAAGTAATCAATAACGAGTAACATACACACACATACAGAGACTGTCTACATATTCTCATCTCTTATCTACTGCAGTATTCTTACAATTTTTCCTTATAACAATAACGCTCTTTTGTCCGACTATTGTCAAATTTATACGACGAGAAATCTTTACAATAAAAGTGTGCATTCTCGCTCGTTTTTATTTATCACTGTTGTTTATCTATCTACATATATATATAAAAATGAAGCGAAATGAGGAGGAGTAGCGGCAGCAGCTGGGGGAAAAAAAACACATATCACCAACAGTGACATGGTGGAAGTAAATGAAGTGTAGTATTGCCGGTGACACATCTGTAAAGATCATAAAAACTTTCAAGAGTTGTTAAATGAAGGGATACAGTTGAATGATGTAAATGTGTCTGTGTGGTGTGTATTTTGTAGAGGAAATCCGACAGTTTTTCCTCTTCACAAAGCGAATAAAGGAGCGTGTAAAAATGGCGTAACATTTACCAACAAGATGAGAAATAAAAAAAAATGAGAAAAAATAAATAAATTTCGTTTATATATTTGAAAATTGTCGGTCTTAATTAACCGAATCTAGTCTATAAATTTGGAATATCTCGAATATTCTATCAGTATAGCTATCAATTAATTCGGTCAAGATGTTTCACGTGCATACGATTATAAGATAATTAATTTACATATTCTCCTAGTTGTATTGTTTACTATTATAATGGGTGTTCTATTATCAAATTCGACGAATAATTTATTTAATATTGATTCCAGAGGATTGGTCTACAGCCCGAATTATATCCGATGAGCCAGAATTCTTGGCACCTATACATAATTTAACGATTCCGGTTGGACGTGAAGCTGTACTTTCATGTACTGTTAGCAATCTTGGTAGATATAAGGTAAGTAGTATTTCCGTTGTCACATCCAATTCACCAATCATTTTGTACGGTAGTAGGGTTGTGTAATTATACTTTTGTTTGCTGGCCATTCGACCGTCCAGTGAATGGTTGAAAGATCACGACTGTAGGTTTAGCAATTTGCGTACATTGCAAATGCTATTGTTGATTCAAAACGGAAAAATCTGACGAAAAGCACTGATAATAGCCACGCTCCTTTAGAGCTTATAAAATTTAGTTGTTAATTAATCCTCAATATAGTTGCTGGAAAAATTCAGAAAAAGATGCGACAAAACCCTGGTACTGCAATCTTTGCAGACGCTGTAGTTTTGCTGAGGATTATTGAAAACCAAACGAAAACCGGAAAAAATTTTTTGATCGGAACTAAATCCGGAGCTGAACCGAAAACAAAACGATCTTTTTTTCATTTCTTTTTCTTCCCTGTTCCGGAACTGCGTCGAAATATTCGATTTCGATGATTTTTACTAGGTATATAAATAGTCCACTTCATTTGCGCATTTTATCTTTCGTGTCCATACTCAAGTTTAAGAAAGATATTGGGGTTGTAGTTACCCCTGCAAAACTAGTTTTTTCAACTACCCCTCGAACGGTTCAATATTTTTAGTGGCTTACAAGCCAAAGGATTTAGATTAGCCAGAGCTATCAGAACGTGTAGGCCGAGTTTTCATCCCTTGTAAAACATATCGCCATAAAAATTGCTCTGCTAATAAAAAAATAAATAAAAGTTAACTGTTTAAGGGTTCGTCTGTATTTAAAATATTTACTCTGTAAATAGCTCTTAGAGTGAAATTTAAAAATTTGAAAATCGATTATTTTATTACTTTGAACTGAACCGGAAATCGAAAAAAAAACGTCATTTTGCAGAACCTAAAACCAAAACCGGATAATTTTATTTTCATTGAACCGGAGCTAATTGTAAGACCGGAGTTAAAAGAAGATCGGTTCGAAGCCCTGAAAAAACTCAGAGGTAGTCAATTTTTCGATTCTATCTGACGACAGAAAATTGATGCTTCTAGCTCTAATCAAATCACTTAATTTTCTCGTGTCATGTTTTTGTTGGCGTTGAATTATGAAAAGAGGTTAATTTAAATTAATTTTCCAGTTAATTTCTTGTCTTCTAACTAGATTTTAAGACATTTATGTTTAAATCATCCTTTTTTAATTAACTCCAGTTTTAAATCATGGTGAGAATAAAATTTAGAAAACTTGTGGTCAATTTTAGATTATAAACCACCAGTTTGTCGAATAATTTTTCTATAGAATTGTTTACGAAAGAAAATTGAAGCATCTCTATAGCGTTTTAGACCTGAATTCTCTCCACTTTAATCTAGGTTCTAGGACGCAGTAGACCTGGATCATCAATTCTTGAGCAGTAAAAGGATTTTCTTTATTGTAGACTCTTGAAACTAACAAATAATTCAATAAAAGCAAATTAAAATTTTTCCAAGTATCTTTCATATGAGAGAAGAACCTTCTACGTTACTCTGCCCAGGGCCCCGCAAGGAATAGCGCCAGCCCTAGATATGAGAGATCTATATTATTGACCATGTTAGTTAAAAATGGTTGAAGCTAATAGTATATTATACAAAGAGGCTATTATGAGTGCTATTATTACCGAAGATGAAGGTTCGAGGTAATAATAGTAGGACACATTATGGAGAGTTGTATACTATACTTTATCTACGACTTATTTCCAAGTGTACAGGTATTAGTAGTGTACAAAATATTTACTCCTTCTTCATCATTTTTGATTATAAAATCGCACAAAAAAAGAACACTTTAGAACTATTTGTTAAAACTGTCGTTTTATTTATTTTTTGTCGTTATCATGGTTTTTTACATTTGACAGTAACTATTACCTACTACTAAAATCGTTTTCTTGGTCACTTTCCATTGTAAATACTACGTATATTCTCACGATTGAGTATTTGTTAAAATTCGTTTTATTAATTTTTTGGTCACTGCCATGGCATTTTAACATCTCACAAAAACTATGATTCAAAATCTTACAAAAAACGGACACATTCGACTACTTGTTAAAACTGTCGTTTTATTTATTTTTGTCGTGGTTTTTTGACATTAGAGAGAAATAATGATTCAAATACTATTTTCTGATTGGCTTACGAGAGGTAATAATGGTTCATTAGTCCCTCTCGTCAGCCAATCAGAAAGAAAATAATATAGGACATTATATTGCAAAAACCACAAGTATAATAATTGTTAAATATTGTTTTGATATTATCAGTTGCTATTGTTTTACTGTATTATTGATGCAATAACTATGGTGAATTTTTAAAAATCTAAAATGACATATGTATGTATACTTGTCAAATTAATTGAGGTTCTTGTCTCTCAAAAATTTTGAATTGCATTCCCACATATTTCCGAAAGTGCGTATATAACACGGGACTAAAGTGCATTCTTGCACCTCTCGGGCAAGAAACTTCCACTCTTGGCACGAAATATTGGACTTCAGGCCCTTCTTATATAATATACTATTTGAGTATCTCTAAATTTAAATTATTTATTGGAAAAAGTCGTTTACGCTTGTGCCACCCCTACAATTTGCCCCTCGAGTGTATTGCACCCGCTGCACCCCGGTACAGAACGGGCCTGTTTGCCAGTCCACCACTGGCTCTACTAGATGTTTCTCAATATACACCGTGTCCCAAAAGTGGCGCCCTTCCTGATAGTTGTAGATAGAGGATGAAA
>JAZBGW010001860.1:0-13557 GCA_037464815.1 Mylabris variabilis | reverse complement strand
ACTGTTTTGGATGTCAGATCCAAAAAATGTTATCTTTATGAGCTTTTTATGGTATCTTTTTGCCCAATGGGTTAAAATGATTCGAGGGCCCTTCCGACATTAATTTCGTTTCGTTTTTCTCCATTTTACTCTGGGACCGGACGGTAGGTAATGTTTGGCATCTTTTCTAGAATGTAATGAAGAAAAACTGAAAAATTAATGTTGGGAGGCTCTTTAGGTAATTTTTAGTTGTTTTGCGTGTTTAGCTGATTTTTGAAAATGGCGACATTGTCAAAAATGAGCGTTTTTACACGACTTTCTACTACGAGTTTCTAATTTTGATAAAATGATCTCCAGAGTCCCCTATAAATCACTGAATCGTATCTCTTGCCCACTAATTGTTACTGTAAAATTTGCCCTATCTTCCAAGAAATCCTTATTGCAATAATAAGAAGAAATTTTTTTTTCATATTATTTTCGGAAATCTCGCTTAACTTTACACATCTGTACTTAAGTCTTTCATTACACTCAAGTTATGAATTGCCTTCGTTTGTTTCTTATCTTTTTATTCGCATAATCTATTACTCAAATCCATATGCTGCGCCTATTAATAGTTAGAGGTAGAGGGGGTAAATATCATTTACCGTGGAACGCTTGCTTGTTATACGTTCCTTTACTTTATTAACAACGTTGGATAATCATAGATAACAGAATTACAATCACAAAGAATAATCACATAATTGCGTTGAGATATTGAGTTCTATAACTGTAGATTGCTTTCATGTAATATAGTTCGGAACAGTGACGTCAGTGCTACCGTACGGCATAAAATGGCCAAAACTTAGTTGTAAAGTTTAGAAAAGAAGTTATGGTTTTGTATACTTACAAAAATAAAAACTGGGTTAATTCATTGTGCTAAACTGAAAACAGTGCAAAACAGTGCAATTTTTGAATGCTGCAAATTTAAAAAACGACGAAAATCTGCTTAGCCGTGTACTTACTACATTGGATGTACTGTCTTTTGCTGCAGAAACTCTCCGTAAAAACGCATCTGCTTTATGAAACCAAAACAGACGTGGAGTGTATAATGCCCCACTATCATTTTTTTCAGATTTCTGAACTTTATTTAATTCATTTTTATAATTTGTTCTAATAATTTTTATTTTATTTTTTACATCTGCAACAGTCAATCCAGGTATATTCATATTATTGCAGATTTTTTGATATGCAGCATCACGTATTGTTTTGTTTTTATATGATACGAAATTAACGTTCCATAAACACTCACATTCTCGATATAGATCTAAAAATTTATTGGTATGTTCCTCCCGCCACTTAAACACCATTATCTCCTAATAAAAATCCGTTCCTTATTAAAATAAAGATAATTTATTTTACAAAAATAGAGCTCCACATCACTTTTCGTTCGATTCACAAATGACGTTCAATATGATTGAAACAAAGGTTCACACATTTCATAACATGATCATTTCGACAAATGAATACATAATGAATCATTCAAGATGAACTCCGTTAGTTGTGTCTAAAGTTATATTGAAGTAGTTCAAAAGTATCGATCAACACAAAAAATTAATTTTGGAACCCAAGGAATTTAGTTTTCTAAAATTTAATTTAATTTAAAATCACATTTTAGTTTGCAAAGAACGTTTGTGACATAAATTTATGATTCACAAAAGAAGTAATATTCAGTTAAGAGATATTCAGGAAAGGGTGTGCCGTCCTTTCGCTTAGTTGTATAGTTTACTGTTAGATGGCGCTAAAGCGGAGATACAAAATATTGAAATTACAGTTTTATAAGTCTTTCAATTTTTAGTTATTTTTTTATATTTCACACACTTGTATACACTTTCTTGAAAAATTTAAATTTTTGAAATTTGGGGATTTTTGTGGTAGTTGGTACTGAGCATAAGACAACTTTGAATTCGAAAAGTATATTTCACAATTCAGTTTTTAATTATTTAAATTATTCAATTCTATATTTTTTAAAAATAGTAACTCAACTAGTGAGGGACTACCCTTAATTTGTCAAGATACACCTATTGTGTATTGTGTCTACGGTTACGTCAAAGTAGTTCAAAAGTACGTGTCAATTTCTAAAATTATTAATTCGAATCTTAGGTGTTTTCAAAACAAATTTAACGAGAAAAATCAAACAATAAAAAGAAAATCGACGGTAATTACTTTCCATTGAATTTAAACAGTTTTAGACTGCAAAATTTTAGGTAAATTTCTACATAATATTATTGAATTTTCATGTTTTTAGAATAATCAATAATTGAGCTGTCTTTGTTGATAATTCTATTATAACAAACGTCTGGACGGTTTCTGTAAATAATTAATCATATTTCTCAATGAAATGTTAATTAAACATCATAATTCAACATGAGGTTATAGAATATGTTGTGAATCTAATAATCAATAACGAAAATATGACCAATTATGTGAATCGTTTGGGTTTAACGGCATGGCGAAAGAAATCAGCTGTATTAATAACATTTGGTATATTAACAATAATAATATTTGCTTTACAATACAATAAAATCGAAGGGATTGGTAGTAATGCAAAGTTAATTGCGGATAATCAACAACAAAATGTAGAATTCATTGACAATAATATGAAACCATCAACTGAACTGAACGGAATACCAATCGAAAATGGTGTAAAACAACCGTATAAGCCTCCAAATTTGGAAATATTAGAAACGGATCAACAATTAGGGCTACCCTATGTTAATTTAGATCCAATAAATCCGTACAGACCGAAGAAACGCATCGTACATTTCGATCTAAAAGGTGCACCACCATTAGTAAAGTTTTTTAAACGAATTTTTCCGTTGATTCGCAACATGGGGGCCACTGGTGTCTTGTTAGGTTCATATTATAAAAAACCATTGATTATTTTGATAATAATTTGTAATTTTTGTAGAGTATGAAGATATGTTTCCTTACGGTGGTAATTTGAGGAATATAGCGGCTAGAAATGCTTATACACAAGAACAATTGAAGGAAATCTTGGAATATGCTGATAAATCACATTTAGACGTGATACCATTGGTACAGACGTTCGGTCATGTTGAATTCGTTTTAAAACATCCGGAATTTAGTCATTTGAGAGAAGTACCGGGTAGTCCACAAGCACTATGTCCGAATCGTAATGCTTCAATGGATTTTATCAAAGAAATGGTGAAACAAGTGATGGTATTCCATCCGAAATCGAAATATCTCCATATTGGCTGTGATGAAGTATTCCAAATGGGTGAATGTGAAGTGTGTCGTTTAGAATATCATGAAACAATCTTTCTAAAACACATCAAAAATATTGCAAAAGAAATCCATAAATTGTACCCAAAATTGAATCTAATCATATGGGACGATATGTTACGTCATCTATCATTACAAAGTTTAATCGATGCCGGTTTAAGTGATTTCATAACACCGATGGTATGGGTGTATGCTGAGGATATTTATCGGTTCGTTCAACCACCTATCTGGGATAAATATTCAACGATATTTCGCACAATATGGACAGCATCGGCGTATAAGGGTGCTTTCGGTGAAACATTAATAATACCAGATGCACGTCGTCATTTAGAGAACAATTTAAAATGGCTAGATGTGATGGCGCAACAAGATAAAAATTTCCGTAACGGTATCCAAGGAATTGTTATCACCGGCTGGCAGCGTTACGATCATTTCGCTGTATTATGCGAATTATTACCAGCATCACTACCATCGTTGAGTTTATGTTTAACAACAATAACGCACGGTTATTTTAATGCGTCGTTGAAATATCAATTTTTATCGACATTGAATTGCCCAACAACTTTATCAAATAATGTTCCGTTTATAAATTTAGAAAGTGATCGATTTCTGTGGGATAAATTGGGTCGTTGTATGTTCCCTGGACAGTCGTTTTTCCGTTTAATGTATCGCTTGAATTATATGGAGAATGAAATCGATGAATTCGTTAAACAAACTAAACGCTATAAGGGTTGGATGACTGACTATAATGTCCGTTATAATTATAGTTTACCATTAAGGGTAGATGAATTAGTTGGTGATCTACCAAGAATCTATCATGGTACTGTTTCATTAATACATAATGCTGTTGATGCAATGATTGATATATTTGATAATTATACAATCGGTGAATGGATTGAACAGAAAATTTATCCATTTATTTTACAATTAGAACAAATACAGAATCAGAGTGTTGTGTTGAAAAGTGTTAATCATTGGCCGGCTAGACCGTTACCAGTTTTAAAAGATTTAGAAAAGTTTGGTGTGCCTGTACCGAATCGTTAATTTTACTAGTTTTAAAATTTTATAAATCACTGCCTGCACTAGTACGACACTATTTCTTGTTTCGAAACAAAACGGTTGAATTTTTATGAATTCTAACATGTTGTTTTGATTTAAAATCACTTTAAATCAGGGGATCACAATAGTTATTTAGGGTACAAGGATTATAACGTCAAACATCACCACGTGTTGTACTATAATGATCCTTCTGACACAGTTTTTTTGTGCTAGCGTAAAAATTGAAGAAAAACACAAAAGTGTAATTCTAAAAATAACTATTCGTTTTCCTACTTGATATTAGTTAAGTAAACCTCATTATGGTACTCAATGCGATAAAATGAATTTTTATAGATCTCAAATAATGTTACTTTGACACGCTAGCACATAAAATATGTTCAAATCAAGTACACATCATTGTAATTTCTGCAAATTATTCTATCAAAACTACTAGTAGTAATACATATATCAAGACTTTTTAAAGATCTGTTTAAATTATTTGATGTTGGATAATTTTATTATTTATACATTTTTGTATATTTTATAAGAATTTAACGTATTAAATATGTAATTTATAGAGGATTTTGACTTGTAAAGCACCCTTTCGTCGGACAATTGTAGAATTTGAATTTTTCACAAATAGATCTGGATAAGACAAATGATAATAATAATATTGAATCGTGAACAGAAAACGATTTGTGGTAAGTAGGGTAATAATTTAAATTAAATCACAGTTACAAATACTTTTATTTTTATGGTAACTTACATATTGTACTTGTACATATATCAGTTGTCTCAATTTACATCAATTTCATTAATTTTATTATATTTGAATGACACACTCAATGATTAATCGAAACGAAAAGACAGCATGAGGATTTTTAAGGAAAAAACAAACATTTTTTTTTCGGTTAAAGAATAGGAAATTTTCTCTACTGATATGTCAATCATCCAAATCACATACAAAACAGATCCATTTTATCTATTTATATCTTCAATCTGATAATGAATTTTGAATGATAATGGAAAGTAGTATCGTTCTTCTTTCTTTTCTTATTACTTTTAATTTTATACAAATGTACTACAATTACTAAAAACAAGCTTTAATATTATAGATGGGAATGTATAAAATGCACTAAAATTTCATAGTTATAATAATAATAATAATATTCCGAATAACTACGTAACATTTATACTGATGAAAGCACAATAGAGGGAAGTTCTAATTTTAATATTATTTCGTTTAGTGTATTTTTCCAGTTTTGGGCGAATTTTCATCATGTCAACTTCTTTCTTAAATTATCCATTAACAGTAATAACGGTACTCTCTTTTCTTATATATATATATAGTTATAATTTATATACATTCACAAGCATTTCGAGTAATAAATAAATAAGAAACGAATACAAATTTTCCCATACACTAATTATTGAAATGATCTGTTTTAAGAACATAATACTGTTATCGTTATTGGAAGATAATTTTATACATACAGAGTGTATGTTTTAACTGTGGTCGATTCATATGCAATTCCTATTAGTTGACGAGATCATTTTAGCAAAATTACATTAGAAATCAATCAAAAAACGCTCGTTGCGTTGACTTGCTGTACACGCAAAATGACTCTCAACATTGATTTTTTCGTTTTTCTCCATTATATTCCAAAACAGGTAGAAATATTTCGCATTTTCCCTAGAATACAATGGAGAAAAACGAAATAAATCAAATTTGGGAAGATTCTTGTGTCATCAAAGTCGTTTTAAGAGTGTAGCAAGTTTTGAAAATCGCAACAATGTCGAAAACGATGCTAAAATGATAGAAATTTTATAAAAATCGACCACATTTAAAACAGACACCCAGTATATAGAAAAAAACAAGAAAAAATAAAGACCCGTTTAAATTGAAAAATCTAAGAAAGCATCTCCATAAATTGCAGTGCTAGACAGTCTAATTATTGATTATCGAAAAGCATCCTAGAACATTGATGGCGAATTCTGGACTAGAATTGAATAATTATTAGTTTCCTTTTTTTTAAATTTTCATTTCCCGAATAAATTGCCAAGCAATACTAATTTATAATACGAAACTTAATTACAAACTAAATTATGTTAATTATCAGTCAGAAGAAGAAGAAGAAGGGATAAATATACAGTCTACTATTTACAACAACTATACAAAAACTGTACAGAATTGGTTGTTAATTAATTAAATTAATAACTGATAATTATTGGAAATTAATTGTTTTGTATGGAAAAAAGTTTTGTGAGAAGTTTCTCTAAGCACAAAGCATAATTTCAGGAACCATTATTGTGCAATTTATGTTAAAAACACTTCAATTATCATAATTATTAATGATAATAATAAACCTTATAATTATTTTATAGTTAATTAAAGTGGCGATTCGTACACTGTACAAAATAAAGCTAGATCCGTGTTGTTTATTTTTAATGTTTGACTAGATTTTTTAATTATTATTATTTTTTTAATTAATTAGATCACTGCAAATTCCATTTGAAACATTTCATTTATCGTTCCGATATTATTATTATCTTTTAAATATCAAAATTATGATTTATTATTAGTATAATACATAGACTGTATTAGATTATGGAATATTGAAAGTTCACACCGATTCTTCTGTAAATTTTTCAAAAACTTTGATGTGAATTCAACAATATTTACCTTCAATTCATTTTAAATTAACATCAAGCTAATATAATTCAGTCTTGCAGTTTGCTTGTTATTTATATTTTTTTATTTATTAATTATAGAATAAATACTTGATAGTTAAGGTTAATATATAGAGGAGCTCTAGACGAAGAAGGCTTCCTATCCACTTAATTGACCTCCTAATTTGACCAACGTGATAAACTGACAGATGCAAGTAGAATATATTGTCGTCTAATAGTTATTTAAGCATACGATTCACTTAAATAATCAAAGAAATAATCGAAATTTTGATTGATATTTGTAAAAGATTGATCAATATTGTGATGATTGCCATTTAAGGCATTCGTTCTATATTGTTCATTGAACGATAATAAAATGTCACGGATTTTTGCAATGATCTCCTCTACTCAGGCATTTGATTCCTGAAAGTATCAAAAACAATATTAATATCAATCCGTTTTCTTTATAGGTGTCCATTCTAAGATCACTATAGTATTTTTATTATTATGCATATGAGTGTTCTTAGAAAGGACACTCGAGTTTCTAATATTTATACCTTCAAATTGTCGAAATAGTGCATAATTTGGTCGTAATCCATATCTAATTGTAGATCGTCTAGACCATTCAATTCTTGTGCTGTTGTTGTTGTATTATCAACATTATCATCAGTGCTGAACATTGGATTACCGACAATAGTAGCCCTCTTTACTTCAGCACTATTTCTACCTAAATAATACGATTTTAATAAATAAAAACTAATTAAATTGTAAATATTTACTATTGCCGTTTGTGTTGGATGATTTCGGATATTGTACAAACTGTACATTATCATCATCTATCAATTTTGATGATTTCGCTCTTAATCTAACATCATCTTGTTGATTTTCCGTTTGTACAATCGGTGGTGTGGTAATAGTGTTTGGTTCATCATCAAATTCAAAAACACTCTTCATTTGTGGCTCTTGACTTGTTGACATTACATTTGTTAATCGACTATCATTCGACGTTGATCGTAGATAATCACTAGATGTACGATGATGATGTTTATTATTATTATTATTATCTTGATGTTTACTATTGCGATGATGATGATGATGGTGGTGATGTTTATTACGTTGTGGTGTTGATTCCAACGAACTTGGAGCCGTTGTTGCTGTTGTTGTTGGTACACTAAGATTACGATGTGGTGGTACTGGTGGCCGGTAATCATCCATTTGTAGTTTATCTGTTTCTGTTGTTGGTTGTAACGGTACACCATGTGGTGGTAATGGTGGTGGTGGTGTTGGCTTATTCCTAAAAATTACAAATTCTCTTTAAAACTTAGTAATAATTCTAATCAATTTGTTGTTATTTTTGTTATTTGAAAATATGGTAAAAATTACCATATTTGTAGGTCATCATTATTATTGTTAGAATTAGAAATCCCTCCACCGACTTTATTCTTACAATAGGTACTAGTGTCGATTGGCCTTGTTGTATTCACATCTATATTCGATCGGCTTGGTAATTCAATATGACTTGGATTACTGAAACTTGTCGCTAAACAATCATCCGGATCACAATAATTCATATTTAATGGATTTGTGGTAATTCTGATTTCATTGCCATTTGAATTAACAACGGTTGAATTCCGATTTGAACTGTCTAAAGTTGCACGCCCCAACCATACCCAATCGTGGGCGTTTGTTGTTGTTTCACGATTCTGTTTGTTGTTACGTTCACGGTGCACCAACAACATACTATTACCATTATTGTTTGTTGTACTGATGGGATTCGCACGGACACCGGGTGGTATGGGGGCATCTTCAGCTTTAAATTTCGATGCATACACCACACAGGACACGACAAACACAACGATGGCACAACAGAACGCCGCCAGTAGAACGTACATGCTGATCTCTAGAGGAGTTAAGTGAGCTGAAGCATGATGACGGAGAATGCCTTTATTACCTTGATATTGGCGAGCTTGCACGTTCGGTATCTGAGAGTTGTCATCTTTCATCGGTGTACCTATATACAATTCATCATTTTTTAATTTAATTCAATGTAAATCATCATCATAAGTACCTTTGATGATATCTTGTAAATCTTGAAAATCACGCCCTTTTGAACCACCATACGAGCCACCATCATTTTGTAAAATATCCGGCCGATGTTGGAGATCACTACTAGTGAAATCAACAGTGACAGATGCTGAGGCTGTTGCTAATGGACCATTAATTTTCATTTTCGGCCGGCCATTATTAAGTCGACATTCTTCAGCTAATAACAATGTTACTTGTAGTAAATCACCATTACCTTCACCAACAGCTATAACACGCGGATGATGGGATGCTACCATTGGTGCAAAAGCGACAACTTCCGGATCAAGACTTTCAACAAGTAGATGATAGTCTATATCGGCTATATCACGTAATGGTGTACGCGTACCATCTGAGAATTCTAATTCAATATCGAGTAGTCCCTCCTGAAATAGATTTATTCAACGTATAGTGAAAACCGTTTATACCGACATCTTTTAGAACGACATATTGGTTTTAAGGGGGAACTGGAAATGACAACTTTTAATCATTGATTTCTCGCTTGTTTTCTGAGATATTCAAATGCTGTAAGCAGCGTTGAATTGGGCGTTTCACGGCGCGCCCGACGTTGTTTTCCATTTCCGAAAATGTTCACTAAATTCTAAAGTGCAGTAGTGCAGAGGAAAATGTCGTAGCATGTCAAAAAATTTCCTCTCTCCCTGTCTACAATTTTAAAAATAAAAAATGATTCCCGAAAAATCCAATTTTGGTAAATCAAAATAATTTTTTTCAATAACTTTTTGATTTCCAAAATTGGATTTCACGTTTGCCCTCCGCCCATGGCGCTGTACGATTTTTTATCTTTAAAATTGTAGAGCTATTATGACGACTATCGGCGATTACGACCAGATTCGGCTGGTCCCTTCAATGTCGTTATAACCGACTTCTACTGTATATTCGAATTAGATATGATTACAGTACGGTAAATTATTCAATAAATAACCATAATAAATTGACAGTCATTATCTCATAAATTAAAATTATTAACAATTAGTTTATTACAAACCGTATAACATACCTGATATTGTGCTGTCAATTTTCTTGTTACACTTGTCTCAGCAATATATCCATTCTCAATGGAACTATCCGGTGATATATTCAATTGTAAACCAGATACGACTTGTACTAATAAACGTGTCAAACCGACCTTATCATTACCAACACGTATCTCTTTTGCACCAATAACACGGCCAGTGATTGGCGATAAAACTTGTACTTCTGTACGGCCCATACTGCGACCTTGCAATATTCTACCATGTAAACTGGCTATCCTTGGATCACTAACACGTAACAATGGCAATACAAGATCTGTAACTCTTAACCATGTACGGCGATTAATTAGATAACTTATACGTCCTGAATCATGATCATTGGCCATGAAATGGGCATAGACTTCAACTGGACTTTGTTGATAACGTAGACGGCAAGTGGGCTTCTCAACAACGTTACCCATATCATCGCTACCAGTATTCGATGCACCCCAATTACTGCTATATGAACGTTTTTTACGGCGTGTTTTTACACTGGAACACAATTAAAAAAACTCTAATATCAAATATTTGAATTTAAAATCAATTTTGCTACGATTGAACAGAATGTGACCGTTCCTTACACAAGATGGCAGCTCGTTTCTGATTGGTCCATTATCGTGCAAAAAAGTGGACTTTTCCGTGGAAATGGCCACTTTCCGCACGCTGACTCATTATTAATACGTAGAGCATTAAACAATATGTAGATATTATTATTATTTTGCTTCTTAACAAACAAAATAACGAACATAATGAAGGCAAACGATCAGATTATTTATAAATATGTACTATAATACCTTGCTAATTCTTATTTAGGTAAGCGTTGAAAGTAAAATTTCTGCATGTGGAATGCTTGGCCTATAATCTTCATTTTCCATTTTATGAAGAAGTATTTTAATATCGACAACATAGATAATAGAAACACTGGCACTTAACAAGCGCAAACAAAAATGGATTTAAAACATGGCGGTGATGAAAAAAAAACAATTGAAAACTTAGCTGCCTTTGATTCAATGTTAAAATTACATTCAACATAATAAAAACAAATTCCCTATTTTTAACCTAACAATTAATAAAAATTAAGATATGTTATTTTGGTATTACTGATGGCAACAGTTATGCGCAATCTGTTACTATGGTAACCTGATGCTGATGATATCATCTAAAATATGCATAATCTGTCAAATGATTAATTTACTAAATGACAAAAAATGTTTTTAGTTAATTACAAAAACTAGGTTTTTTTCGATTTTATTTTATTTTATTCTGTCATATAACGAGTAATTTATGAGTTCAATCGTAAAAAAAATAGTGTATCTAACTCTAGTGGAAACGACCTTTGTGAAACTCGTGTTATTGAAGCATTCGCTAACGCTCGTAAGTACCCCGTTTCCACTTTTGTTAGATGAATAATTATTGTTTGAAAATACCTGGGATTATAGTCGGGCACTCGCCAAGATTTGATTTGTGATAGTCGTGTATCGAGAACTTGAAGATCTAATGGGAATTCTGGCATCCATACTGTAAATTTTGCTAAACCAATGTAAGTGCCATATTTGACTAGAACTGAACCATTAACAGAACCACGACCTTCACTACCATCAACATAGACTGAACTGCACGATGATGATACCTAAATTAAGACATTATACTTTTAATTAGCGACATGGATAAATCATCACGTACACACCTTTAAGACACTGTCGTCTTCAGAATGACAGGATGCTTGGAACGTGACATCGGCTGCTTTACCAGCTTGTGAAACAATAAAAACTTTCATTGCTTGTGAGACTTGTCGACCAGTCAATACTGCAGTATTTAATACTTCCCAATTCTATAACAAAATAAGAGCGAAATATTTCAAATAGAAACGATAAAACTTCAACGATTAGAGCTCGTTTCCAATTCATTGGAAATTTACACGGATTATTGACGACAATTTGATATCCGTTCCTGTGTAAAACCAGATTTGAATACTGTTCCCATTCGCCTTCTTTAACTCATCGATTACACTCAACGAAATCCGATATATCCAAGTACGTATATATGTAGATATAATTCTTAATTTGTATTTGCACAATGTTGTTGTGAACAAATCGAACGAAAATAGGAATTCGAACAGTGTCTGGACCGCAACAATTTCCTCTATTTGTTCACCAAACAAACTAAACTAATACAGAAATAGTCGAGTTAATTTTCCAGTAATCTGACTTATTGGAAAAACATACAATTTTAAACAAAAAACTACAATTTTAGAGTATCTATGCTTGGAAAAACTCGAATAGAGGAAGATTAATTAACAAAGATCCGCGACGATCCTCAACTTCTTGCTAATCGGGAAAAAGGTGACTCATTATCGTATTAAAGTTTGGAATTTTTCATCAAGTCTGCATTAGACAATCTTATCGATAACAGAGTTTGATTGACTTGAAAAATTAATTAAAAAGTTCCTTCCTCATTAAAATTTGTTAGTTTTCAAACATTTTTTTGCCCATTATTAGATGAGGATTGAGACTTGTGGAGGATATAGCGTTTTTTTCACTTTTATGTAGTTGTGGAGAAATACGAGAAACAAGACAGACTTGTTCATTTTCATGTCACTCCAATTATGTGAAATTCACTCGTTTTCATTCATTTTGTTTCGCACACAGTTCGCGTTCTTGTAGCTTACTTTTCGTTCGTGCGTTCGTTTTTTTTTTCTTTGCCTGTCTAACTTTACAAGATTGTACTAAGAACGAAGACGAATTGTCTTGTGATAAAATATCGTCACTGGATAATTGTTAAGTTTATTCTCATTACTCATTCAATTTACGTCCTACACTCATTATTGCCCTTCTACTTTATACTGTTTGTTCGATTTAGGCAGCTTTATTCATGAATTCTGTTTAATTTATAAAATTCCATCACGTTCGCTAGTGAAATTATTTAAAATTCAAATACTCAACGTTATTATGCGTCCAAATAAAAATATAAATTGTCGATTATCTAATTTCGATAAATTCTAAAAAACTTCCCCGTAACATGGCAAGTTTGTGCCTGGGGCAAAAAAATGAAGTCGCGCCCTTAATTTTGGATTTAAGATAAGATTTAAAAAAAGAAGATAGTTCAGCTTGAAAATCAACTAAAATTGTATAAATCTCCACCTTTTGATGGTTTTATTACAAAATTTGCTAAAAACCAATGATTTAAGAAAAAAAAACATTTAAAAATCGTGATTCAAAGTTGAGAATCTTGCTCAAAAATCGAAATTTTTTACCCTTTCACAATACAGTCGTAAATTTACTAAATCAATGATTTAGGGCAACAAAATTTTAAACTTTAACTAAAAGTCAATAATTTAACTCAAAAGTTGACTAAAAATTTCTAAATCTAATTGTCACAACTTAGTATAAAAATGTATTAAAAACTGATAATTTAAGATAAATATGGCTAATATAACATTGAAGTGTCCGAGTCTCAGTGGCGGACTGGGCCGCCG
>JAZBGW010001859.1:0-13557 GCA_037464815.1 Mylabris variabilis | reverse complement strand
CAAAATTTTCCAAAACAGAATCGTCCGTCTCCTGCACCTTGAAATGCTCTTTCCATAACGCTATCGTGCGTTTCTACAATTCAAAAAACAAGCGAGGAATCGTGGATCAAACATTCCCCATTTTTATAAAAAGTACTGAAGCGCAGCCTTAATCACAAAATCGTGCAAGATCATTGTGATATTGAGTTGCAGAACTGCAGATTATAGACCGTGTAAATTAGAATATACTGAAAGAAAGCCGTGTTATTCAGATGTCTCCTAGGAGAAAAAAAGTGTACAAATAGGAACTTTTATGTTTCTATCATTTCTTTACTAGTAGAGTATTTAGAGTAAAAAGATGAGACATCTTCATTTGATGCCCCTGGATGTTATAAAGTTGTTAATCAACCACCTAAAAATTACAATGTATAGATTGTACTTTTCGCAAGAGGTATACAAACGAATTGTTATTCTTTCAAGTAAGTGTACCATTTTTTTTTGTATTAGAAAACGTGGGAATCGTTGTCGATATTTGCAAGAAACTGGCGTGAAATTTTTGCCTGAATACTCTCTTCGCCTCTTCAACCAACATTCACTAATAAGAAATGAAGATGATGGACAAGAGATATGATGGAGTCACGAGTTAAAATGCAATATGCGATGAGTTAACCGCAAACAATCATGAAACAGACGACTCAATCTTTGTGTAAAAGTACGTGCGAAATCAACAAATTACATCGTACGTTTTTCATAATAAATAAATACGTGATGATGATGATGATGATGATGTTCTCTATAATACACAAAAATAAATTAAAATTCTTATTTTTCGTTTCTAAATAATTTTTTTCTAAGCTTTCGTGTTTGGTGAATGAATGAATGAATGAAATGATGGCAATAGAAGTAGAAGAAGTAGAGAACGATGCTGTCTAACTTTTGACTGAAATTAAGGCGCCTGAATGACTATAAAATGTTTTACAGTTATTTATAAAGGCACGATATGGTGCTGTGTTACAATAAACATAGGGTTTATGATACACAATCCGGGACTTTGAAGAACCGCTCTTTATTAGTGTTGTTATAATATTGGACCATCCGGCTGATTACTACTACTACTATTACTACTTCATCGTTATGAAAAACCCACAGGGTATATGTGCATCTGTAACAACTGTTTGATGGGTGTCCGTCAAAAAGACTACACACACACACACACACACAGCCTGAGAACGTTTGGTTGATGGTGTTGTAGAAGAATTAGTCTTTGACGTGGTTTCTCAGACAGCATGTCATTAAAAATATTTTTTCTACATTTGAACAGAAACTGTCAATTTTCTGCCCTGTTTTGGAGATTGCTGTAGAATGCGATTGTTCCTTAGCAACGTAAACAACCAGATGACAGCTCGCTGCTGATTGTTCCGCCGCCGTGCGGAAACGTGGTATTTTCCGCAATGGAGTGGAAGTGACCACTTTTTCGCACGGTGGCTAATTTTTAATACATAGAATATCAAGCAATATGTAGACATTATTTTTTCTTTGCAACTTAACAAACAAAATAATAAACATAATGAACGCAAACACGTTATTAATTGAATTTTTCATTTGACAGAAAAGTCACTAGATGGTAGTGGCGCGAAATTTTAAACTATAATGAGATTATTATACAACTATGGATCCAGCTTAGTAGCTTCAGAACGGTTTAGCAAAGCTCGTTGAAATTTGGGATACAGTTAGAAGTGTTTAAATTCTATCATTTGAGGTTTTTTTTAATTTTCTACCTTTATTTGTTTTGGAAATACAAGGCTAACTTGATTTTTTTAAATGGCAAGGGTGGTCAAATTTGTTATTTTTAAAAAGAGCATTTTTTTCTGAATTCAGCAATGTAACACATGCCCACCTTTATTTTTATTAAAAGGTAAAAAAAATTAAAATTCAAAAATGTAATTCTGCAAAAGTAAAACTAATTGTAAGTTAACTTTGAAAATGCTGTTTTTAGCGATCTGTTACTTGCATATTACCCAAAAATTCAACTATTGTGCAATAATTAGTTTAATAATGGTACATATAAGTGAAACTGAGCGTATAGAAATTCGTATGATGGTTGGTTATTTTTTTATTTTAATCGAAACTTCAAAAAAACTAACAAAATTTTGAAAAATGTCAAATTTAGTTAGCCTTGGAAATGTTTCCCAATAACAGCATTTCCAAAGCTAACTTATTGTTACTTTTATAATACTTTTGTAGAATTATATTTTTGAATATTTTTTCTCCTCTTAATAAAATTAAAGGTGGACATGTGTTATCCTTGCCACGTAGAAAATTGGAAAAAATCTCAGATGATAGAATTCTTGCACTTGTAACTGTATCCCAAACGAGCTCTGCTAAACCGTTCTGAAGATGTTAAGCTGTATGCGTACTTTTTAGCGATCCTGTATACAAGAATTTAGTTTTTAAAAAAATAATTGAGATCAAAGTAAACGGAAAGAATATAATTAAAACATAAATAATTGATTTACAATAAAGAAGAAATGAATAATACAGAAATTTGTACAATAATAATGATAATAATATTAAAAGTTAACAAAAAATAACAGTTTTATTAAGAACACCACACATTGTTCGGAAAGTAATCCACTAAAGCCTTTGATTCAAATTTAAAATTACTTTCAACATAATGGAAACAAATTCCCTATTTTTAACACAACAGTTAATAAAAATGAAGGTATGTTAGTGTGGTGAAACTGATGGCAATAGACATGCGCAATCTTTTACTATGGTAACCTGATGTCGACGATTTCATCTAAAATATGCATAATCTGTCAAATGTCAAATGATTAATTTACTAAATGACAAAAATGTTTTTTTCGATTTTATTTGATTTTATTGTGTCATATAACGAGTAATTTTTGAGTTTCTGTTCAATTATAGAAAAATAGTGTATGTAGGTAATTCATTTCCATTTTTGTTAAATAAATAAGTATTAAATATAGAGCAAGGGCAGAAATCGGAAACTGATATCAAAATAGTGAGCCATTAAAAAACCACCAACTATTTCAAAGAAACTTGGTTTTTACTCTGCGTTAATATGACTGAAATTGTTAATGAAATTTACCAATTGAAAGTGTAGAGAATTTATCCACGTTCTCTAGAGGAAATGTTGAGGTTTCCGTTAAAAAAAATGTTCATTTTGTGAGATTGTTGTTCTGTATAAGAAGCCAAACAAGTGTTCAATCATCTTTAACACAATAACAACAACTACAACAACAGCAGCAGCAACAGTCAGGGATACAACAATTCTTCAAGAGTTGTTGAAAACAGATATTATTGTGCGATCACCCTATATAAGGTATATATATGTATGTATAAGGTTGCGTATCGAATGATGGACGCAACGAGCCGGAAACAATTGTTAGTGACATGCCGGCTTTGGCCTGTTACACCCGGACATAATTTTTAGACCACCCCATAGAGCGAACTAGAGATATACATATATACATAACAATAATAATAAACGAAAAGAACATTCCTTATTCGATGAATTTGTTTTGCATTATTAAAACTCAACAACTTATAACAAGATGTATGCCAAACAATTCGAAAAATTCCAACAAATACTTCTTTATATCTATACCTATAGGAATTTATCACATGACTGATCCATTTTATAAATGAAACGATATATCGATACCGTTGTAATTATAATAACACGATTGGAAGCCACGAAGGAAGCGGAAAACCGCTGAAAACTGATCTTGATATCGCTATCTATATCGGAAAGAAGTTGGGAGGGAAAAAATAGATTTTCATATCTTGAAATACGTCTCCGTTTTTCTAGAATAATAACGCAACAAAACTGATAAACTACCACCGAAATCGCGTATTTAGTTTCAAGTCTTTGTTAAATACTAGTGTTAATCGTTGGGATATTTCTAGGGGCACGAGCGCACCATCGTCCAATTTCTGTCGAACAAAACAATACATCTGGAAGATTTACAACCGCTTTTAAAAATAAATTGGTCTGGTTATAAATTCTCGCTATACAACTGGCGACAAAAGCTCTCCGTGCCTGAAGACATAAATTAAAAAGTCTTCTTCTTCTTCTTCAGTCGAGCGGTAACCGTCAAAATCGAGTTAAAAACACCCGAAATCTTCATTTGTAATTACCACCACCATTCTAATTATCAACATATAATAACATTGATTTTGTTTGTTGAAACAGATGTTAGATGTGTAAAATAATGCGAAAATCTGTTATAGTAATTTTGTAGAAATTACCGAAAAATCAACAATGTAAAGTAATAATGTCCAAAAATAGTTTTGTTCTTTCAACGGCAACTTCCTGTGTTAAATTCTGAACTGAATTATTGTCATTGACAATACCATTTATCATTGAGATCGTTTAGTAAACGAACCGGGAAATGCAAACATTAGCACAACCCCGCCCTGTAGAATTTCAAAAATTAGTGTTGTAAAAGGTCGTGTAACACAACAAATTATCTCCATTATACCGGGTGGTCCATCTAAATGTTCCTAGTTCTTGTGGCAACTCACCCTATTTCAAGGATCTATAGGAGGCTCCCTCGAGAACATTTTAGCCGTAGCTCGTTTGGAAGTCGGTAAAAAACGCTAGCTTTGGACGATCTTGCGATTTTTAAAAACTTGCAGCACACTTAAAATGGCTTAGAATGACTCGAGCATCCTCGAAACATTGATTTTTGCGTCTTCTTTCTATTCTGAAATAGGTGGGAAAAAACAATGTTGAGAGGTCTACGAGTCATTTTACGTCTCTAAAAACTAGCATGAGTTACGACGACGACTTAAATTCTCCATGAACTACCCTAAGAGCCCCTTTACATTATCCGTTGTTTGTAATGAATTTTTCTATCCGATTTTATATCCGAATTCATCTCAGATCCGAGATATTTTCATCTTTACATCGTCCGAGTCGCTTGCATGTGTACGTACGCATGACACTTTTTGGCGAATAGAATCGAATCTCGGATGAAATTAGAATCCGTTCTATTGTGAAGAAATCGGATGAACATTCGAAAGATTTCTTGGGTGCGGCAACTCGTATTAAAAAATTTGTCGTTTTATTTGCCCGGAACAAAAAATTGAATGTAAACTTTAATAATGTAAAATCTTTGAAATATTTTTCAAATCCCTCGCCAAAGGGAGTTGGCGCTAACAGTGCTTGTTCAATGTGTGGTCGAAGGAAATGGGGTTGGCGCCAACGTTGGAAATTGGCCATATGCTGTCGGGTTTAAAAGAAAAACATCAAATTAGTTAGGGCCAACGTTTGTCTAGCCATGCACAATTTAGAACTTATTTTAGCCTGACTGTATAAGTTGAGAAGTTTTTTAAAGAAAATTACTCGTCCAACGCTTACACCAACGTTGGGACCAATATGTGAAGGGACATTTAGGTGGTCCATCCGGTATAGTAGAGACATTCAACTGTTTCAGCTCGTGCTGAGCCCTATTATATTACAAACTATCCTAAACAGCTGTTTTGTGAATGTTTTCTTTCTAAACAATTATAACGAATTAAGTATCAATACACAAATATCACCTAGTTTCCACCCCCGGAAAAAAATCTTACTTTTTCTGCTTGTTAATAAGAAATCTTCCACCCCCTAATCTAACAATTTTGATAGTCTCTATGACAAATTACTGAGATATTAAACTAGCATCCCTTTTTTGTTAAAATTGATGTTCCGCCAGGTGATGCCCCTAGATCAAACTTGACAACAACAGTAAAACAT
The DNA here is from genome assembly GCA_037464815.1 of Mylabris variabilis. Classification (NCBI taxonomy): domain Eukaryota; kingdom Metazoa; phylum Arthropoda; class Insecta; order Coleoptera; family Meloidae; genus Mylabris; species Mylabris variabilis. The sequence continues at coordinate 7,814 of JAZBGW010001859.1, read as the reverse complement.
AAAGGGTTTGTTTAATAAAATGCCCCTTGTAAATTGGGCGATGACAAATGACTTGACATCACGCCAGGACATTCTGTTCATGTTCTACTTGATTATATTTTATTTCTTTACTCTTTTTTTTATATGAAAACATCATGACGCTGTCGTATCGAATCCTGTGAATAAATCAACTACAATTAAGCCCCAGGCAACATAAATAAGCATTAAAACAATGCCTATTATTTAATTAATCAAGACAAAAGAGATTGTTTTTTGTTTTATTCTACCACCACCACCACCCACACAATTGATAGGCGCGTGCTAGTTAACGCTATGAGATTCTTTTTCCTGTCAATTAACAAGAGCTTTTCCTCCCTGCGTGTTCTTCTTGTTAGAGAGAACGAAAGCTTTTTATTTATCCATCAACACGACACGCGTCTAATTGTCCTTTATTTTTATTGTCTTTTATTTTATAAACAAGCGAAATAAATAATTAAGCGAAATAGCAAAATATTTATGAAACAACACCGGCATATGCCACACAAATTTCGAAAAATTTCCCATTTCCGCTTGGATTCCATCGTTAAATACGAATTAAAAACGTATCATAGAAGCAATAATAATATAAAAAAAAAACGATGAAAGGATCTGTTTAATAGTCATAAATGAAAGCTCACGTTAATTATAGGAGGAGAACGACATTCTAATTGTTTACGGTCTTTACACGGTCGGTCGATCAAAACTGAAGGCCTAATTAAACGAACACAAAAGACGCGTGCGAAGCTCTCCTTATTATTATTACTCAAGACAAATAAAATACGAAATACTTGAGGGAGAATAGTGAATACAAAAAAAAAGGAATAAAGTAAAGAAGACTTTGGGGCTTCTCCATATGTTGTTCGCGTGGCGAGCTCTTCACACGCAACGACGAAAACAAAAATATAAGAATTACTTTGTATTTTTCTTTGTAAAAATTATTACCGAATATTATCGTTATTGTATATGTGTGTGTTGTGTGTGTTGTCCAGCTGAAAGTAATAAATTTTTAAATGACAAAATCCACCCCCTCATTTACTAATCTGTAACAATTGACGTAAAGTCACGCTTGTTACATTCAACAAATCCATTTTATTGTGTAAAATTTGTATTGTAATCAGGGGGTATAGAAGAGAATCGACTTTTTCGATAATACCAAATTTTTATGAATCTTTTGGTTGGTACTGTAGCTGAACGACGGCGCTGAAAATATGGCGGACGACGACTAGTGTATAGAGACGCGATCAATAAAGACCGACGACGCTCAACGTTGATTGGTTGGCGTACGGGATGGACGTCGATATTCGCCATTTTGAATTCTACTAGAATAATTCGCCCCCCGAAAAAAAAGAGAATAAAATAAACTTACTTTGCCCTGTTCCTTCTCAAAATCGCACTCTTTCTCCGGCATATATCCAGTTGTTGGCGGTGTAAATACTAATTGTAGATTTGTACCGGTTGCAGCGAACGCAATCTCCGTGTGTCCTTCCCGGCAGGCATTTTGGAAACGTACTTGACGCTCCTCTTGTGGTCGATCTCGATAGCCCGTATATCGAACCTGAGAAATCAAACAAAATAATAACAAAAATTCAACGTTACAAAAGAAAAAAGCCCTGTTATTTAGAAAAAGACAGGGCCAGTTTGGCCTCGGCGAAAATTTATTATTATTATTACATTATTACGTTGTTCTAGCAGCCCCGGTGTTGTGCGCCCTCCTTTCTTATTTTTTTGCATTTTGACATTCTTTGGTTAAATCGAAGGGGACTTTGATAAGCAACTTATGATCTCATATTTTCAGTTTTTCAGATATTTTGAGTTTTCATGAAGCTTTAAATGTTGCAGTGTTTGATTGAAAATTTCAAATCATTAAACAGTTAAAAGATTAAAATTTCGAATTGGAATTGTAAAAATAATGTACTTTCTATCAAATTTTATAGTTTTCAATTATCTTTCAGCATTTAACTAAAATTAATTGTTCGCTGAGATCATTTTCTATTTAAAATAAAAAAGATATTATAGTTTGAAAATTGCCTGAAAAAAAAATCGTTTCAGGTAAATGCTGAAAGATACTTAAGCTTTTGTAGAAAGTACATTGCTCTTGCTATTTGTATTCCGAATATCAATCCTTCAGTGATAATAGTTTTAAAAATATGAATTTTTTAATCAAACACTGTAAAATTTGAAATTTCACTAAAAGTCAAATTTTTTGAAAAACCTTCAGCGTTGGGCTACAGGTCGTATTCTCAAAGTCACCTTCGATTTGATCAAAAAACTCAAAAATGTAGTAAAAAATATATCGTTTTATTTAAAATAAGGGAGTAGGGTGCACCTGAGCTAGCTCTAGAAAATGTTTTCGTTATTTTAGGAACCTCCCTTAGATGAGGCAGTGCTCCAGAGCACCTTACTTTCTTTTTTAAAATAGAACGGTATATTTTTTATTGGATTTTTAAATTATATACTTCAATCGAAGGGCTTGTTGGTAATATAACCTGTGGACTAGTGTGAAAGGTTTTCAGATATTATTTTTAGTGGAATTTTAAGTTTTACAGGATTCAATTAAAAAATTTATATTTTTGAAACTATTATCACTAAAAGATTGAAATTTAGAAATCGAGTAGCACAAATGATCCAATTTCTATCAAAATTTAAGGCATTTAATTATCTTCCAGCGTTTAGCTGAAATGAATTTTTCTTTCAGGCAATTTTTAAGCTATGATATCTTGATTATTTTGACTAGAAACACCATATGATTCTTTATTTGGTTAGATAGACAAAAAAATCTACATTGAACTATATTAACATTAATTGTATTAAATTTAAAATTTCACTAAAGTCAAAATAACCGAAAAACTGTTAACGCTGGACCACAAGCTATACCATCAAAGTCCCTATTGATTTAACCATAGAATTCAAAATGCAATAAAAGAAATGCCGTTCCATTTAAAATAAAAGAGCAGTACTACCCTATATAACGGGGGTTGTTAAAAAAACAAAAATCTTCTATAGATAGTCCAGGTATTTTAAGAATATCTGCTTGGCCGCGATAAAGGCAGTTGGCCCCGGCGAAAATTTCCTCTTATCCGCCTTGTCCAATCCGGGCCTGCAAAAAGATTCAAAAACCGGAAATTGGCGTCATCCATTTCTCGAATTAATTTATTTATCGTTAATTTGGATGTGATTATTACGTATAAAAATTAGCATATGTGCGTTTGTTTCTAATAAAGAATTCCTGGATTTTAGTGCGTCACTACTAATTGTCGCGAATGGATTTCTATAAATAAATTAGGTAATACAAAAAAAATTGTTTCAAAATATGCCAACTAAAGATATATGGATGCGTATTATTATTATTATCATTATTATTATTATTATTATGAAACAGTCATTAGGAATTCGTTACATGTCCGGTTTCTGTGTGATCTTTCTGAGTCAATCTGTAAAATAGGAGAGACTAGTTTTTCGATTTCTTTGAAATTATTCATCATTCTACTAGATCTACATATTAGATTATCTTCTATTTAAACTATTACAAGGCCTGTTTACTCATCATCATCATCAGACAGTAGAGATGCTGGTTTTAAATAATTCAACAACAATAGAATTAAAAAAAAGCAAATGTATATTTTTCTATTTCGGCGAAATTGTTAATTGGGAATTTTACAAATGTACGAATTATGAATAATAATTTTATTATTATTAAACAACAGAGAGTAAATGTTTTATTGAAATAAATTAAACTGAATGTAATACGATTTATTACGATGATAAGTGTTCTTGAAGAATGACACACATAATGTGTGATTCGCAGAAACTGGAAATGGACTTTCCCATTTATTTTTAAATAAAAATTTTCCCTATTGTTTCATTTTGGATTTCTTTCTTTTTTTCTTGTAATTTGAAGAACTACTCAAATTATCAATAGATTGCAGATAAATCATTAGAGATAACTGGGTAGTTGTCGAACCAGTTTAAATGCATTTGTTTTCTTGGTGTTATCATTAAGGGGATGCTGGAGTCCGGCCTCTATTCAATGTCCGAAAAAGTGACAATTTTTCATTTTTCTTTGATCATCGATTTCTCACTTGTTTCCTAAGATATTCAAACGCTGTAACCTGCGTTGAATTGGCCGTTTGACGGAGCATCCGAAGGGGTTTCCCATTTTGGAAAATTTTTACTAAATTCCAAAGTGCAGAGGAAAATGTTGGGCCATGTTAATTTTTTTTTAAATCACGCAGTTTCTACAATTGTAAAGATAAAAAATCGTACAGCAGCTTGTTTGTAAGCTTATTTAAGGGCAGATGGTTTCCGAAAAATCTAATTTCGGAAAATCAAACAGTTATTGAAAAGAATTGAAGAAAATTTCCTTTTTCGATTTTTCAAAATTGAATTTACTCTGAACTTTAAAATTTAGTGAAAATTTTCCACAATGGAAAACATCTTCATCTTCGGGTGCACCGTGAAACGCCCAATTGAGTATCTTAAAAAACAAGCGAGAAATCGATGATTAAGAATTGGCACTTTTTCGATAATCGAATAGAGGCTGGACTCCAGCTTCCCCTTAAGGAAATGGTATATTTCATAAATGTATTTAGTACCTAATTCGGAAATTATTGAAACAATATTGGTATATGTCCAAATTTTGTTCTGCTTAATTTTTGTATCTTGTAAATTGATTCTTTTACGATAAAAAGATGGTTTGAATCGTGATCTGTTCTAAAATTTCTAAAATATTGGATCACTGAATATTCAAACATTAGTTGTGCTTTTACTCACATCCATACTTGCCACAATGTATTTGTAATTGGGCTTTCTAATTAGTAGCAAAAGCATTAATAAATCTGTATTTTTCTACTAATGGCAAGTCTAAAATTCAAGAAGCAACTACAAATTTCCTTCCGAAACACCCCAAATTTCACTTTAAAGCCTCGTCACAACTCGGCCATAATGAATGTATTTATAATGAATTGATTTTGAAACTTCTAGTAGTAGCAGTAGTAATTTGGATTTGATTAAATTGGGTAAGAAGGTATACAGCTGAAGTGAAATAGGTACACACGGTTTCAAAAAAAGACGGACAAGTCTTGAGCGAGAAATATCACATTTTCGGTTTGTGTGAGTCAGGGTGCTTCCCTCGTGAGGGTAAGAAGGTGGGTAGGTGGGAGGTCTCAGAACGAGTTTACACAAAGCACCATCTTAACAGAAAATATTTATAATTTAGTAAGGCCAGTAACAACACCCCTTCCTCTGATTGAATATCTTTCTTACGAAATTGTGCCCTGTTACCTTGTCAGGATCATCCTCAAAAGCCTGTTTTACACAGCCGCCCAGAAACTGTCCACTTATTTATGAAACCGTGTGTACCTTGTTTTTTTCTCAAACTCAAAGATAGGAAAAATGTGAGTTACTTGAAGCCCAAAAAATACATAGGTGTTGAAATTATATCAAGGTCTCAATAGTGCAGTGGCGGAACTACAGGTGGGCCAGGATGGGCCCGTGCCCACCCTGAAAGGTCTGTGCCTACCCATGCGCCCACCCGCAAATAATCTCTAAAAATTTATATGAAAAACGTTTTTCTAACATGAATACCACAATATTTGTATGATCACAGATACCAAGTCTATTTTTTTTTAAATCTGAATGTGTTTTTGTTAAATGAGGTGCCCACTGAAAATTAAGTTGGCCCACCTAATGGCCCACCCTAAAATTTTATGCTAGTTCCGCCACTGCAATAGTGATTAGCTAAACTTGTAAATGTAAATTTCAGATTTAATAGTACCTAAGCTAAAGGGTTCTTTTTTCCAAAAATTACATCAAGTACTAGTTTCTAATACAATAAAGATGCCAAAATGAGCCCTTAAAGGGAAGATCCATGCCTCATGTTGAGTTGTAAATGAAGAAATCGTACGAAATATAAATCAAAGAAGTCAACCCACAGAGAAAGAGCAAGGTGGTTGCTGTTATAACAGAAATTTCCAAAAATTCTTATTGGATTTTCAATTTGTTAAAGCGAAATTTATTCAATTGAAACTAAGATTAGACGTTTGTAATGAAGATCCTTTTATCACATCCTCCGATGGGGTGATCTTGGGGGTTGATTTGAGAATTCTTATCACAAATTTGTATTAGTTTATCTAAAAGCTCTACTCTTATTGAAAAATCTATTACTAGAGTTTTTTCAGTTGTATTCCAATTTAAAAATACGAATTTTCAGTAATACAGTTTTACAAATCAATTATCTCTCAAATAAAGCTTGACTACTATGTTTCTAAATTATTTCAATCATAAACAACTCCAATGATAATCGAAAAATTCTACGCTAATAACACAAATATCTATCAAGTTATCATAGAAAAACTAATTTCATTAAGTTTTTACCTTAGGATAAATTCTTTATTATACATACGTTTCGCTCTAATAATGCCCCCAAAAAACAATTGGATTTACCTAATAATTTTTTCGATTAAAAGAATTATGTAAACGGTTAGAGATATGTGAATTAACAGCACCAAATTAAAAATCGACTTTCTTTTTTACACCTTACAATCAGTGTTCAGATGTCTGAAATTTTCCAAAAAGACTGCTAATAATGATTTAAATGGTACTTAATAAACAACGTGGTTTTAAAGGCATAAAAACACGCAATGTGGTCTACCACTGTTGGAGTTAATAAAAAAAAATACCGGAAATTTTGAAAAGATTGAAAAAAAATCTAGTACTGACCTCACTTTCCCGACTGAGTCTCCGAAACAGTTCATCCGATTCAAATTTGGCCTTCTGGTCCGGTACGACTCTTGGCATTTTAAATATAAATCTAGGTTTCGGTTGTTCATAAAGGCCTATCGAATCGAATGGTAACATGCCGGCTAGAGCTGATGCTGGATCGTTCATTGAATGCATTCTCGTTTTCTGTCTATATTAATTAACCAGAAATTAAATGAATTTAAACCCGTCACAGACGTTTTTAATTTGAACTACACAAGATTTAATCGTAATTTAAATGGATAACGTTAGCGGCTCAAAATTGGTGATACACATCTAACAACAGCGTTATTGATACTGAAAGGATGCTGACTGGTCTCGCGATTGATATGAGGCGAACCAACCTGAAAATAGGTGGAGTTTATAGTTGGAACGGCAACCAATCAGGATTGTTGTTTGTTTGTCCTCCCCATGTGTATCGACTAGTCTTCATTCCCCTTACAGTAAATAGAATTCAACACAAAACACTGTATAGGCTGGCAGCAACGATACGTTAAAATATCTCACTCTATCACGTTCCCACTTGCTTTTTATTTGACTATACACGTTTCATTAAGGGGCGGTGAACCTATGAAAGTAAAGTAGTTTCTATATGCTTTATGAGATTTATCTTATAATCTTATTGTTTGCATACATCTGCTTTATGCTCCTCAAAAGGGGATTTTCTACCATTATTATTTTGTTGATCTTATTTCTCTATTTATGTTTTTTTTGTTATTTAGTTATCTATTCAAACTTATTCGTAATAGGTAGTAGAAAATAAAATTTCTGACCTGTTTCCGTTCGAAATTGTTGACAACATGAATTATGACTAGATGTAGGTAGTGAAGTTGATTTTTATTACACTTTTAGTTATCACATTTCGTCGATTTTATTGTCGTAATTCAACAGTAAAAACGTGTTAAACCAGAAGTTTCTCAAAGGGTTTAAACATTCCGAAGAAATATTCAAACATTCAACAATATTTTAGAAAACGGAAGATTCAACATCCGATTTGTGTCTGTTGAAGCAATATCAATCAGTGTAGGACCGGGCCGCCG